>CAXIVR010000010.1:104591221-104773721 GCA_964035755.1 Teleogryllus oceanicus | reverse complement strand
TCACAGCATGCATCTCCTCCTGCCCATTTTCTTCTTGCATTGCAAATATTTTGTACTCCTGTAGTTCCATTTCTTTATCATGCCATTCTTGCTTCCTTTTATTTCCATTGTTGTAAAACTGCCCAGCAGTGTTTTCACCCTCGCATCTTCGGCAGTCTCTTGTATTCACGCACTCCTCATTAGCAAAACATGGCTCAAAAAGTCATTAAATTCTCAAACTGTTAAAGTCCCCGGATACCGGCTTTGGAAATCTTATAGAAAATCCAGCGTTGCTGCCCATGGCGGAGGTGTCGGTGTCTATTTACGCGATGACATTAACTGCAAAGTTATTTTCTCTTCAGTAAATCATAAAGACCACTTCATCGAATACTGAATTGCTGAAGTTATTCTCGCAGGTAAAATGTCTCTTGGCGGTAGTATATTCTCCTCCCAAATCAGGCAACGTTGACGAACTAGACGACTTACTCGCTTCCTGTGTCACTAAATATGACGACATTATTATAATGGGTGACTTTAATTGTAATCTATTGAAAAAATCTGTCTCATCTGACAACTTCGCTCGTTTCTTTCGTAATAGGAACCTAACGATTCTTCCCCTAAAGGCAACTCACATCATAAAAGGTACTGAAACCTGGATGGATCACCTCATAGGGTCAAATCCTGCAAGAACGCGTTCTCATGGACAATTTTCCGTCCAAGGAATATCTAAATATGATCTTATCTACGTATCATATAATTTAAAGTGTCCCAAATACACACCAAAAATAATAAAATATCGAGATTATAAGAACTTCGATGCAAATTCCTTCGTTTCTGATGGATTTTCGGTCCCCTGAAATATTGTACTAAATGAAACCGCGCTCAATAACAAAGTAGCAGTATTTACGGAAATGTTTAATGAACTTGTAAGTAGGCATATTCCACTAAAGACGTCACGCGTGACACGTCGCGCAGCTCCATGGATATCCGGTGAAATCCGCCGACTTATGCACGATAGGGACACTGCGTACAAAGTTTTTTGGAAAACAAGGAACTATAACGACCATGTTACGTATAAAAAGACTTAGAAATCGTGTAACCCATATGTTGAGAAATGCCAAGATTAAATATTATCACTCGATTTTTCAAATAACCGTGATTCATAATTGCTTTGGAAAAATTTGCGCACTATAGGTATTGGAAATATTCGAAATTCAACTGAAATAAATGTGTCACTTGATTTGCTAAATCATGCTTTTGTTACGCTCGCGCAGCCAATAAATCCACTCCTAAAATCGCAAACTTTATGCTGCGAAGCACAGATATTGATAATAAAGACACTTTGTACTTTGCGTCTGTAACACCCGCAGACGTCACTAAAATCATTTTGAGTCTTAAATCAAACGCATCTGGCTGTGACGGAATCAATGCAAAGTTGCTGAAGCTTGGAGCTGAAGTAGCACTCCCTGCAATAGTGGACATAATTAATTTCTCACTAATGAGCGGCGAATTTCCCTTGGCGTGGAAGACAGCGCTTGTCCATCCACTTCCTAAAACCGCCAATCCTACGACCTCAGTTGATTACCGCCCAATTAGTATCTTACTTACAATATCAGAAGTTCTTGAAAATGATCGCCAGGAACCAGATCGAACATCACCTTCCTAATTTCAGTATTTTAAATACAAACCAGTCAGGTTTTTGACCCGGTAAAAGCACAGGAACTGTGTTAATTAGTGTTATTGAAGACGCCAGAAATGCAATGGACAGCGGTAAAATAAAAATTCTCGTCCTTGATTTTAGCAAGGCACTCGACTCGGTCGACCACGATATTTTATTAGCAAAGTTGAAAAACATTGGATGTGCCTCATCCACACTCAAATGGTTCTCCAGCTATCTATCGGAGCGGCAACAAAACGCTGTGTACGGTGACAATGTGTCGGGTATTTTGCCACTAGCACGCGGCGTCGCACAGGGCTCAGTATTAGGACCTCTTGCTTTCCTAATTAATGTAAATGATATAGACAAATCAATAAAAACTTTGTCATCACATGTACGCTGATGATATCCAATTGTATATTAGCGGACCCTCCTCTCGCGTTTTTGAACTTGCTCAAATAATCAACGAAGACCTTCACAGTCTGTCCTGTTGGTCATCATTATCGGGGCTCCTGCTTAACCCCAATAAATCTCAGTCTTCTAATCGGCTCCAGAAACTCCTTAAAAAAGCTATCAATCTCCGCTCTCCCTGACATTTGCATAAATGGAACTCCCCTACCGTGGTGTAAAGACGTGAGAAATTTAGGTGTGTATATGGATAATACTCTTAACTGGAATGTGCAAATTGATAAAATCTGTCAAAAAGTATTCGCATCCCTGCATGTTCTAACACGCATGCGTACATTTTTACCTATAAAAACTCGTCAGACCCTTGTAACATCCCTTCTTATGCCTCGTTTTGATTACTGTGATTTCCTACTAACTGACATAAATCTAAAACAGCAACGTAATATACAAGTAGCTCAAAATGCATGTATTCATTTTATTTTCGACCTTCAAAAATACGATCAAATTTCAACCTTTTATGCCCATTCTAAAATTCTTACCGTTGATAAAAGTCGTTTGCTTCACTGCCTTCTCCTTTCCAAAAAAACATTCCTGTAGGTACTTGCAAAAAATAAACATTCTCCACCATAATGTTCAATCCCTTTCAAATAAAACTGAGTTTATCGAGGCAGCTCTACAGAGCGATCTATATCAAACAGACGTTCTTTGCTTTACAGAACATTGGTTATCTCCTAATGAACTTAGCATTTTTCAAATTCCAAACTTTTACTTCGCAGGCTTTTATTGCAGAGAGAGAGAATCCCATAAAGGTCCTACGTATGGGGTTCCTGTATTTACGTTAGAAATAATATTGATTCTATCCCCTTGGCGGAATTAAATGTGTACTCCATTGAAAATATTTTCGAAATTTCTGTTGTACATCTTACTTCACTAAAAGTCATAATACTTTGCATTTACAGACCTCCAACAAAGAGAACTGCTGATTATATTTTGTTCTTAGAAAACCTGGAGATAACACTTAACAAAGTCAGAAATCGCTCCTTTGAATCCATTGTTGTATGCGGAGATTTTAACATTAATTTTCTCGTCGAATATTGCGAGAAAGAAAAGTTTCCCAATTTAATTAATTCCTTCAATTTAGACATTACAATTAATGTACCTACACGGATCACACAACATTCGATAAAGGCAATTGATCAAATTATAATAAACAAAACTACTACACGATATGAAGTTGAAACAAAAGATTTAGGATACAGTGACCACGATGCACAAATTCTTACCATTATAAGAAATGCGATCACTGACACAATAAATAATACACGTATGACTAGATTGTTTACTAAAAGTAAAATTAAATTATTCATTGATTACTTGACGCAGGAGTCATGGGAAACGGTTTATAATACTGCTGATACAAACGACAAATATAATTCATTTTTTTTTCAACTCTTTCTTTACATTTTAACACTTGCTTTCCTCTTCAAAAACGAAAATTAAATATTTCACGGAAAAGCAATTCTTCGTCATGACGTATCTCAAGATTTCCTTATCTACTTTAAAAAATACAAAACATTGTTACGAAAAGTCATGAGGCAGGCTAAAATCATGAAAAACGATCAGGATATTTTGAATTCAAATAATAAAACAAAACCAATGTGGAATATAATAAAAAATACTACCAAATCAACTAAAAAACCCGTAGAGAATGTTGTTTTAAAATATAACAATATAAATGTGAACGATCCGGCAACAGTGGCTAATCTCTTTAACCAATACTTTTCGAGAATTGCTGCCGGTCTCACTAAGGGTCTTCAGGCACAAAATTCAAAAACAGACAGTTTACCCAAAATTTTAGACACAATGTTCGTTTCCGAAACTTCTTCCTATGAAATTCTCAAAATCATCGGTAAACTATAAAATAAATATTCGTCCGGTTTAGATGAATTCCCGGATTCTTTGTTAAAGACTTGTGCGTATGCCATTATACACCCGTTAACTCACATATTTAATGCATCTTTATGCACTGGAACGTTTCCAGATATTTTCAAAACAGCTAAAATTAAGCCGCTTTTCAAAAAAAGGCAACAAAAATGAAATTCAAAATTATCGGCCCATTTCTCTTCTATCAGTTTTTTCAAAAATGTTAGAGACTCTTTTACGTACGAATGGAAACCTTTCTCACTAAACACGACGCGCCTTCAGATTGCCAACATGGATTTAGAAAATCAAAATCAACGGAAACAGCTATATTTTCTTTTCTTAAAGATGTCGCCTCATCATTGGATGAAAACGAGGCACCTATTGGATTATTTTTAGATATCTCAAAAGCTTTTGACGTCATTGATCATGACATTTTACTTTCCAAATTACCTTTATATGGAATTCGTGGTATTGCTCTAGATTGGTTATGTTCGTACCCTAAACAACGATCTCAGAGAGTTGAAATACCTTACTGGAATGATGGAACATTACGTACGCACCTTTCCGACTGTTTGCCCGTTGCATGTGGGGTTCCTCAAGGAACGATGTTAGGCCCTATTCTGTTCCTACTTTACGTAAACGATATGCCCTCGACCATTCGAAACGGAAGAACGGTTCTCTTTGCGGATGATACGAACATCCTTTGCAATAAAGAAACAGTAAATAGTACAATATCAGATGTTTCAAATTGGTTCCGAAATAACAAATTAATAGTAAACGAAAAGAAAACGGTTTTAATGCAGTTTTCCATTTCAAATAAACAATTCTGTGCTCCACTGAAAATGAACAGTGTACCATTGACTGATGTTAAGGCAACAACATTTTTAGGTCTCTCAATTCAGTCAAACCTTAAATGGAACGTCCATTTAAATGAATTGAACACAAATTAAGTTCATGATGCTACGCGTTCAGAATTCTTTCAAATTCAGTCAGCCTTCATACTGCTCGTTGTGTATACTTGGCGAATGTTTATTCCCGCCTGAGATATGGCATAATATTCTTAGGAAATACATCTTATAGCTCCCAGACTCCCAGACAGGCGTGATGCTCGGGCACGATGCAGCGTGATTGGATACGATGGTATGATGTGTGCTGTTTAAAATCTTTTTATTTATTTATTTATTTATTTTACGTAAAAAAACAGTTAAAACCTGCGTATGACGTGCTATGGGGACAAGTGAATTGTGTGCACATTTTCAAAATTCTGTGATCCCTACACTAAGTCATATACTACTTAAATTTTGAATTTTGAAAGGGAGAAAAAAAACTCCCATGTAGTAAAATCTATTTTCAAGGATAAATAGGCAATAAATTTTGAATTTTGAAAGGGAGAAAAAAAAACAAAAAAACTCCCATGTAATAAAATCTATTTTCAAGAATAAATAAGCAATAAATTTTGAATTTTGAAAGGGAGAAAAAAACAACAAAAAACTCCCATGTAATAAAATCTATTTTCAAGGATAAATAAGCAATAAATTTTGGCTCTTCCTGCCGCGACAACATGGAAACGATAATTTGGATAATTGTATTTCCCACTGAATTCTAGAAGACGTGCACAGAAAATGAAGTTACATTTATGTCCAGAAGCAAAACAAGGGGCCATCTCATCATTTGCTCAATGGAACAGGGAAACTGAACGGAAAACCTAATCGAGATGGGGGTCATTGACCCGGAGGCTGCAATACAATACTTGTTACAGAATAAATTGGAGAATAAAGTGTCGAACAACTACTTTAACATCAAATACTATACAAAAGGAAAGGAAAGATGGATGTGTATTATTTGGGAGGGCAGTGCCCCTTGAACCTCCCTGCCGCACCTGCCACTGATTAATCCTTGGCTTGATTATGTATAGAACACGGGGTTAGTCATTGCCAAGTCCTGCATGAGCACATCTGCCAATGTGACGTAACGCATGTGCATTCGTATCACCTCGGAATCAAAGAGTTTTGGTCTTAAACAAGTAAGATTGTTTTGCTTTCAATACAGGATACTGACGTACATTTTTCAATTCCCTTGTCACAGATGGTAGGGAGTCTCTTCGTTCAAATGGAAATTCAGCTTTGGTGTTTGTTACTGCAGCAGCAGCTTAATGAGCAACAATTTCAACAGCAACAGCAGCTTAATGAGAAACAATTACAACAGCAAAGGCTTCGGCAGCAAGAGATGAACACAAAACATGATGTCCCATTCGCTGTGAATGTCTTCCCTCCAGAGCTGTCTAAGCAATATAACCAGATACTACCTGAACTTTTGGTGCCATTGAGTGTTAAAGCAGAGGATTCAAATGAAGAATCCACAGCATGCCCTGGATGTGCCTGGAAATGACACCGAAGAAATGGATGAAGAAACAGAACTTACACGTGAAGAAAGTCTCGATCCCAGCTCTGGTAAGTAAAGAATTGTCTTTCATTTTTTTTATGTGTGTAATCTAAACAATCACAATATATATATATATATATATATATATATATATATATATATATAGTGATTATTGATAATCGTCAACCAAATAAGTATTTCCTTTAAATGAAAAAAATCCCTACAAATGAAATAAATTATACCCGAAGAGGCAAATGACGGCAACGCCGCGCACGAACGATTTTTCTAAATTAAATGATTGCGCGGGGAAATGGGAAGCATAACGTAAACATTTGATAAAGCACAATTTCAGGAATCATTTAAAACAACAATCAACAAAATCGGACCAGGGGTTTGCTTAATTCGAGAATTTTAGTAATCGTGCATCTCAGTTTAATAAAAAAAGAATATGTAGACGCCATTGTTGCCGAGAAGAGGCAAATTACGAATAGTGTTTTTCATAAATAGTAAAGGAGCGCCTAAAGGGATCAGGTTAAGATTTGGCAGAATAAAACAACCAAAATTATAGAAATTTTTGAGATTAGTCACAATTTTGGAGGACGCCTAGGAGGCGAAATCAAAATTAAGTGTTAAAATTGTTATTTAGAAAAGACATGAAACAAGAGACACATTGTCGTGACGTCATGATAAGATGACGAGCGGCGAAATGTAATATTTTATTTAAGATGAAATTAAGGAAAATTTTATTTACATAAGGCGCTGAGAGGCGAAGAAGACAATATGACAATTATCAGAGAAATTTCGGACATAATATAGAGGCAATGATAAGGCAAGTACACGTTAACAAATGAACAGAAGAGATACTTTTCGTTATGATGTTCGGTGCATTAAGCGGGTGATCTGCTTTTGTTGGCGAAGAAACCATATAAGCTAAGGACAACAATGCCCAAGGAGAGAAAGTTTCGAGCAGGGTGTGTACGGGAGGTCCGTGTTAGACGCTGCATTTTTATGATTGTTCGGAATTTATAGTTTGAAAAACAGTTTATTTTTATCTTAATGGCACACGAACGTGTATGTATTGGCAAATAGTGGCACAATTAGTAAATAGTGGCAATGCGGGATAAGTTTTTTTTTTGTGATCGCGGCCTGAAGCAGTAGTAGGCGGACATTTTGTTTCGTGTTTAATAACACGAATTTTACGCGATCTCGTTTGAATATTGAAGGGAAGTGCAAGCGAAGTTTTGTTTTGTAAAAGGACGTAGTGCATCTACGCGCCGTGATTTTAAACATTCTGCGGGAACTTTGTGTTGCGTTTACGCAGAATATTTCGCGCTTTTCCGGAATTGTGTAAGCTTCGCCCTGTGAAATGATTCCTGATATGGTGGCTGGAGATTTGCGGTAATTGCGCACTGAGGGTGTGCAAATTGGTGGCTGGCGACGAACGTGACCTGCTCTGCGTGCCGCGACGCCGAACCAGCAGACAGGGAAGTGACACGATTTAATTATATTGGTTGCTGCAAAAACGCATTTCTGTCCAAGATCAAGTCATGTTAAATTGGTACAAATTAAAAGTCAATTAGTTGGTATTGCAAAATGCGCATTCGGTGTGAATGAGATTGTTTTTTTAAGTTGCAGAGTGAATGTTTTTTCTTTGTGTTTATGTCAAGTGAATTTTTTTTATGTATGCCATTGAAGGGTATTTTTTTGGTTATGTGTTCATTGTTCATTGTTTTAAGAACGAGAGAATCAGTTAGTCATTATAGAATAAATCAAGATGAACACATCGTGTTTATCGATTAAACCCTTTCAATGACGTGTTGTGATTTATGGTAGTTAGACGCTGACCCACGCGCGCGTTGCACGAGTATTACGTTTCGAACCCTGTACAGGGCCCATCACAAATCCATGACCCCATGAATCTTCAGAATTACGAAAAGTTAGCGAGCAAACGGGCTATTAACGTATTTAATAGAGGGAGGAGACGATTTTGTTACATTGGCGCCCAATATATTAGCGTATATAATAATAATCGAATTGTTAAATTGACAGCCCAACGAGAGGAATAAATGGAATTTGTCACATTAGCAACACAACCCGAGGTGTGAATAGGCTTGTTAATTAATTCGCCACAGTGGCGCACCAACGGGAGGCTGGAATAGGCTATTAAAATTAATCAATAATGTCATGTTCATTTTCCGTTAGAAATTACGGTTGCGATAAGTAATAGGACCATTGGACTGTAGAAAGTTCATAGACCTAGCATATTTTGAAAATTATACTTTTCAAATGAGTTAATAATGTCACAATTTTTAAATGGCCAATCACTGTACCGTTTACCCTGTATTACTCCGTATATACGTATTATGTATACGAGAAAGTAAAAACCTGGCATCGGGGCCAAAAAGTGTACTCATATCGAATATCACAAATTTTGCAGAGAGAAGGGCATAATCTCCATAATAAGGCTGATTATTTAGTAGAGAGATTGCTATCGATCCAAGTGGTTTTATTTTAAACAAGTCTCCGAAAATTGTCGCTTCGAACTGACGGCCCGCCAGCATACGACAACGTAAATGGTAAGAAGTTGTACGTCGTAACTCAGGGATAATAATATCTATAGGTAATATCAAAGATGAGACGCGTTCTTGCAAAATTAAACATGCCCATTGTAAAAAAATGAGTCAGCATTGCAGTAATACTAATAACTACAGAAAGTATTTCCATGCACTATCAAATGTTAAAATATGCATGCAAACATGCACTATCAAACAGCCAGATATGCACGATGCAGAAGAAAAATGGACAAAACATGCACATAAAACCTTCATTTTACATCAATTTTTAGTTATATTGTCTTTTTAAAATGTTAAAAATTAACAATTTTTCTTAACTGTTCTATGTAAAATTCATTCTTTTGTCAGAAAAATGTATTTGAATGCAGAAAATTACCTCTTTACGTCACAAGACTTAATTAGAGTATACTTCGAGAACGAAATCTAAAGACGGCTCCACACATTCGGCATTCGTCGAGCAGCGAGCTGGCGCTCGCCCAATCCCGAGCAGCTGACGTGTTCGGCGAATGTTCGCTTCCTTTGGTGTGTCCGAAAGAACGACGCGCGGTGGATAGGGCGAACCCCGAATGTTCGTCACTCGGCAAATAGCGAGCAACTCATCCACACTATTAGGAATTCGCCGAATAACGAATGTGTGGAGCCGCCTTAAGCCAAATGTGAGGTCAAATTCTGCATTTTCTGATTTTTCACCACAAATGTTTGTTGTTTTTTTAAGTAATTTCAAGGCACGATTTGAATTTAACACTTTATGTAATTTTTCCATAGGAGTATCACACATCTCCAAACATTAATTCCAAACACTTTAACTTCTTAAACACTTTTTAATGATTCCACCAAAGGAATACCTACTGATTCTAATTTCTGAAGATAGGAAGATAATTCTTTCCTTCGTGTGTATGAATCCAGGATGTCCTGTTTTGTACATGTCTCTAGAAATGCTTTAAAAGTGGGCTAGTTTTTTGAACGGTACATTGCCTGGATGCTTTTGTACGGTGCAGAGCCTCAGCAGTACGCTCTGAGGAAGGCCACAATATTGTTACGTTTCTAGGTGGTGAATTAAAAGTCCGGTATTATTTTAACAAAATAATCATAACAAAAAAATATTAATTTTGTACTGCTTGGCTGCCTATTGGGAATTATTTGGCATGCATTTATTATGCATGAAATAATTTTTTTTAATTTTTAACAAGTGAATGAGTGTGTTATGGAATTGTAATGTAGTTACAGTAACATAGTAGTGTAATGAAAAATCTTTTAATTTCTTAAGGCTTAAAACATAAACATGTTTTACATCAATGTAACCAAGTGAACTAAATAAACAAAGTATCAATTGTATCATCATCATTACAAGTAGAAATTTCTATATTGTTAAGCAACTACATATGTACTGTGTCATTTATATTCATTGTGATATTCCCATTTCAATAAATAACTTACAAAATCAGAAAATTCTATTTATTACCATAAATATCCCAATCTTATGTATCAAACCCCATTGAAATGAAGAAGGAATATGTATAAAGAGAAAGACTGTCTCTGGTAACAACAGACAAGTTACTAAAGACTTGGTCACATTAATGATGATTTTCTACTTAAACATTTTTTTCTTTTAAAATGAATAATTGAACAATTAAACAAAATAGATGCATTTGCATTAATTTCGACATCACTGGACTGTTAAAAACAATTGATAAGGTCACTTAAAATTACCATTTATAAAATTTTAATTAAGTTAAATAATTGTGGAATTTATTTATGTTCAATATAAACCATCAAGAGTAGAAACCATTAAGAAATTGATAATTATTAAAGAATGAAGGTTTACCTGAGAGGATATTTATTGTTAAAAATGTTTATTTCACAAGATATTTATTTACCATTAGAAATTGATAATACTGCCATCTCATAAGCATTAACACAGAAATTTGATCACATAACTTTTAAGGTTATATTTTTCATTTGCACGTGACACTTTTTAACGTCACTTTTTCTCGCATTTATTGATAATGCTACCTCTTAATTAACTTGTTCACAGAGATGATATTCGTATATAGATGAACATATTTCTTTAATTCTAACGAAAAACGAGACATGCATTATTGTAAGTTAAACAGTGTGGATGATTAGAAACAAAACAAAACAAAAGCGAGAGTTGATCGGAGTAAATAGTTTCATAAGTTGGCTATTCCCATGGTGGAAGTATTTCCACCACCATGGCTATCCCGATAGGAAATTGTTTACGCTTCCGTATCTAGTGCGGTCTAATCCAGTCTAGACCGGCGAATCTAGTGCGGTCTAATCCAGTCCCCTGCCACTAGATAGGTCGGGGCCAGTTCTTATTTGAATTGTATTTGAATTTGAATTCCGCCATCTTAGCCCCATGGTGGGCCAATAGCGTCGAAGGGCGCTGTGCGCGAAATCTACAGGCCGCACCCGGCAATTATTAACGTGCTTTGTGCGTAAACGAGACGGTTTCCTCTGAACGTTTTTGCATTTGTGTGTTACCGTTTTTGCATTTGTGTGTTTTTGCGTTTGTGTGTTTTTGCGTTTGTGTGTAGTATACTCTCTGTGTGTTACTGAGTTTCTGAGACGGTGCTCTGTACTGTATTCTCGAAATGCCCCAATTTAGGCGTTGTTGGGTACCCAATTGCCGAAACAACAAAAACATAAGGAGTGAACGGCAATTATTCAAGTTTCCAAGAGATCCTGAAAGGTAAGCGATATGAAATGCTTAGCATGGTTCTATAAAAATTATTTCATGTACTATTTAGTGACATAGTAAATTAACTATGTCACTAAATAGTACATGAAATTAATTTAAATAATGTAATTATATGTGAGGATATTGTAAACACAATTATTAGAAATCCAAGTTATATGTAATGCTATATTAACATTAAGGTGATTTTGATATAACTATAATAGCTCAATAATACATTACTAATTTTATTACAGATGTATGAAATGGTTAAAGGCAATTGGGGACCTGACTTTGGCATCTAGCCCTTGGGAAATTCTCACAAGGTTGAGATATTTATGCATGGAACACTTCACGCCGGAAATGTTCACTGCAGCAGGCAGACTAGCACATAATGCAGAGCCCATAATTTTTGCTGATGTGCGTCCTGAGTTGCCGGAGGGAGCACTCAGGTCGTTTATAGAAGGCTTACCACAAGAAAGGCGTAGGTTTGTTTAAGCAACTAGAAGATGTAATAAGAAAACTTTCTTTCTTTTTTAATTTAATTAAACATCCTTATTTCTTTTGCAGGCTCTGCTCTACCTGCTCTGCATGTAGTGGACATTTCTCCCGAGTTCCCCGAATGTTCTGGTGAGTGCAAATGCCTTTTTAATTGAAGGTAAATGTTTACCTTGTGTTTTGTGTGTCAATAATACCATGTCTCTTTGTATTGCAGATCCTTCTCCACCTGGTGGAGAAGTTCGTGAAGAACATGAGGAAGGGGACATTTTGCATGTCCTCCCCACATGTTCTGGTGAGAGATAAATGTTTGCCCTTTGTTTTGTGTGTCAATAATACCATTCTCATTGTATTGCAGTCACTTCTCCACCTGATGGAGAAGTTCTCAAAGAGCATGTGGAGGAGGATTCCATTGCCATTGCTGACGAAGATGAATCTTCCAGTCACTTGAGTTCAGGTAAATATATTTATAATTTGTACTGTTTTCATTTTTTATAGTTTGTGATGTATATTAATAAATTTTTGTATTTCATAGATATTGCTGTACCACTTGGTACAGCTTTTCCTGGATCAAGTACTGGTGAATTTCAACTTCGTTCGCGCTTGGGAAAAAGGAGAGTGTGTGGAGTGCCCAGCGATGTTCCGGCTAAAAAGCGGTCTCCTGGCTCCTCTTGTGAGTACAGTAAAACTTCACTCATTCGTTTTTCAGGGGACAGAAGAAAAAAAATGTATAAGTGAGAAAAACGCATAACTGAAGTTGAATTTTATGACCAAAATAAAAACTATTTTTACTCTGTTGTATTAGAAAAGTTATTTCCAAAAAAGAATAATTTAATATACAGTTTAAAAGATTACTTATGGAAAAAGTCTGTTATCTTGGTCTTTAACATTATAAGCCTCCAAAGTATACACTTCCCCCTCCAAACGTGATAGCTGTCCCATCAAAAAAACGTATAAGTGAGAATCGTATAAACGGAGTTTCACTGTAATTGTTTCTGTACTCAGATGCTCTTTATCAAAATGAAGTACATGAAATCTCTATCCATAAAAATTATAAATTAAATTACAATATTTATCACTTAATATTTAGTTTTGGCTGTCATTCATTTCTTTGTATTTCTCTTTTTCGGTGCCTTAATTTTTTGGACAGGTTTACGTATTTTCATACATGTAAAACACTGTTTACTTTGTCTCAAGTGTAAATGTACATTGTAAATATGATATCATTAATTTCTAATGAAGAAAAAAATACTTTTTTAGGTTCTACAACAAGGGAGTCACGGAGAAAGATTCTCGTGGAAGCCGGGCATCCAGACGCCGCAATTACGCCAATTAAAGGCCGTTTGATTTCTGAGACAATTAAGCTAAAGCGTAGGCTGAAACGGCTGAAGGAATCAAACAATCATTTGGCAACACTTGCTCAGACTGGAAACTTAGATGCAATGTGTAATGATTTGTGAGACTAGCCCGCAAGAATGCATGGAACACGGAACTTTTATGTAAGCAAAGAGGAACTAAGAATGAAATAAACAATAGACAACAGCGCCGCGTAATAATAATTATTAGGAAAGTAATAGAAGACATAAAGGGCGGAAATAGGCGTTATGAACAGTGAATAGAACCCAAAAACATTTTAAAACAAGAATCACATTATTCGGGCCACGAGTTCCGTAAATATCATAAATTGTGTAAATTGCTTGTATAACACGGCGAAGATTGAGAATATGACACCCATTCTTGTACTTCTGGAAGTATACAAGTCGGGTTTTATTGAATATCCAGTGAATGCCTGGGTGGATTTTGGCCAAACTTTCGGAAATTATAGAGAAAAATATTTAGATCAGGGCAAAATTAGTCGCGGCGCAGCGCGGGGGAATTTATGTGGGGCTCAGAATAAATTATTATTCAGTTTCATAGCATAGAGGATTAAGAAAGAATTGAAAGAGCGACCGAAGATGTAAATGACGTCATCACGAGCTGAGAAGAAGAAAAATAAAGGTTTTTGGAAAACAGGAAAAGGGCATTCGGTAACGTGGTAATTACAATATTAAAGTTAGTAAAATTATGAAGGAGATAGTAAGGCGCAAGACGCCCGAAAACATTGAAAATGTAAACGTTTTCGAACATTTCTTATGGTGATGGGCCTGTGTTTGAAAGAAGACAGTCACTTGGATTTTGTGGACTAACAATGTAAAATGTGTTACAGAGAGAATCAGGTCGAGCATGATGATGATCGCACGCGTTTGATGCTATGTTAGATTTTTGGAGAAATTTCGCGGAAGTATTGTGCAAAAGTTCTTAATTTATATTCGGTTATGTAAAATCAGTTGTTTAGATGAAGTGGAACTAAAATTTAATTCAATTTGTTTAGAAATTCACGGGAAAATCCGCATGGACATTATTCACGCAAGTTAGGCGCAGGGAACATGAGCGTCGTAAAATTTAAATACGTCGCGAGAAATCGAAAGAACATTTAGGGAAGACGCGATTAGTTGCAAAGAACAATAATTGTGAATACATTTGGTAATTTTAAATGGACGAGTGCATCTGGGATCTGATGGCAGCCGAACGGGGACTGCGTGCATGGAAAATGCACATTACAACTAGCAACGACGGGCGCTGACAGGAAGTGACAACGCTGCGAAAAGGGAAGTGGCACGATTTGTGCAATTACTGTATTTTTTGTTTGTTCACGCGCAAGTCCGAAAAAAAAGAAAAACACTGTCGAAGACCAAGTCCTGATACTAGGTTAAGGATAGGATTATCAAAAGGTCACGACAGAATGCGCATTCTGGTGTGTGTATGAGATTTTGTATTATATTTTCAGTGTGCATGTTTGTATTTTTTCTTGTGTTGTTTATGTATTTTGTGTTGTCATGTTTCGCAAGTCGGAGGGGCATATTGTATTTATGTTTGGGATATAAGAAAAGGAAATCCGACATTAAATGTATGAGCATCCCACATGGCTCATAATTGCCTTAGATCCATGTGTTATTTAGTAGTTGTATAAAATTTGACCCAGGCACGAACGAAACAGACGCTTACCTCAAGTCCGTATGGAATGAGCGCGCGGACCACGACCAGGTAGGATATAAATAGTGATTCGAGCTAGCAGAGGTACGGGCAACCGATAAGCAAAGGTATTGTGGCACCCAATTGTAATTTAGAGCTAGGGCAGGGCAAAGATAGACATGAATAGTTAGGTTATTGTGCTCGCCGTGTGAGAGTATGATTTACGAGGATAGTGAGTAAGTAGGAGAAATAGAGAAGTTACATTATGCGCCCGATGTGAGGGCGTAAATATAAATAAACGGAAATAGAATAGGCACAGTAGGTAGAGAGAGAGGGAATATACGGTTGCAAATGATTCAGGGTGTTGTATCCCCCGAGTTGCGTACCTTTATCCAGGGAAATTTTTCGTAATTTCCATCGGCAGGGTACTGCAAGGCGATGGACGCATCAGGAGAAGGTATTGGCTTTATCCGTCTTCAAACGCAGTCCAAAGGCATATCGGCTGCTTTGTTGTTACTTGACACTACCTTCTGTGCGAACATTGTTGCGTGTCCTTGAACATGTTCCAATGGATATCGGAATTAATGATCATGTCCTTGAGATTATGCAAAAAGTAGCCAGTTCTATGACTGATCAGGACAAATATTGTACCCTAATGTTCGACGAGATGTCTCTCAGAAAACGTCTTATCTATAATGATAAGAAGGGCCTGATCGATGGTTTTGTTGATTTTGGGTCGCAGGGACGCTCGTGTATTGTTGCAGATCATGCTCTGGTTTTTATGATTCAGGGTGTGCATCGGCAATACAAACAGCCAATTGGTTGTTTGTTTTTTTTCAAGTAAAAACACGCCCTCCGAAGTTCTTGCTAACTTAATCAAAGAAGCGATAGTGAAACTACAGCAGGTTGGTTTCATTGTCAAAGCCACTGTGTGTGACCAAGCATCGAACAATAGAGGTGCAAAGAAAATCCTCATTCGTGCCAGCCAGGCTGGGGAAAGGAATGAGAGCATAAATAATGGAGATACAGTGGCACACCTCACTCATGCCAGCACTGCTGGGGAAGAGGGTGAGAGGCAAGAAGTCCCTAATGCTCACAGTGAAACTCTTGGTGATGCACATCCACCTTCACGCTCCCGAAGGGGGCAGAAGGCAGATGACCTTCAACCATTTTTCTTTGTGGGAGGCGACAAGATTTTTTGGTTGTATGATGTACGCCATCTCTTGAAACGTTTGCGCAGCAATTTTATGAATTGTGCAAAGATGGAATGGGATGGGAAAGTTGCTCGTTGGGACAACATAGTTCGTCTATGGAGTCTTGACAAGGAACTTTTTAAAGTACAAACCTTAACCAAAAATCATGTGAATCCCATAGGAAAAGCAACGATGAAGGTAAAGTATGCTGCCCAAGTTTTGATCCGTAGGTGTGCGGGGCATATGCGAACTGTAGGAGTTCTTGATAAGGAGAGGCCTGCTGACCAACAGTTGTTGGTGGATGGGGAAGCAACTGCAGATGTCATTCTTGACTTCGATACGCTGTTTGATTATTCGAATGGCTCGGAGAAGCGAGATGACCACAGTATTGAGCATAAGGGAAAAAAGAAAAGGTTTGTGGTGCGAGAAGGGTCTGGGCACATTGCTGTTTGGAAGGAAATGCGTCAAAAACTCAGGAGAATGAGGTTTTGGTCCTGGGAGAAGACGTCTGTGAATGGCTTCGAAGTGAGATGGGCTGGAAGGGAAGTTAGCCACTTCCCATTTCGAGATGGCTACATATCCACCCTTCTCACCTTGGAATATCTGTGGAATGATGTCAAGGACACCCTCAAATGTTTGCATTTAAGGCGGCTAAACCAGGACCCACTGGAGAATTTGTTTGCTGTTATCAGACAGAATGGTGTGACTAATGATAATCCAACACGTAGCCACTTCATTTCTGCTTTGAAATCAGTAATTGTGAATAATCTTGTCAGGGCCAGAATCCGGAATTCCAATTGTGAGGATGACAATTTAGGAATTCTGTGTGATCTAAATGAATATGTCAGAACACATGGAAGAGTCACTGACAGCAGTCAGTGAGAATGAGGATGATGCTATGGAGGGGGAACCCGACATGGCTCATCCCCATACTGTAGCCGCAGCTGGTGATGACACTTTTGCAGCTGTTCTGCATATTCCAGATGATACAGCAGAGGCCAATGCTCTGACGGAGGAGGACATGGCAAGACCTGAAAACATTGGGACCTACTATGTTGCTGGCTACATTGGCAAGTGCATGGTAGGGGTTTTGAAGGAACAACATTGCTCAATATGCCTAACTGCGATTAAGAGTGATGAGCCATTCCTGGGGCAGATGTATACTCAAAGTCTGGAATATGATCCTCATAATCCAGCTTTGATATATGCAAATAAGCAGTTGTGGAGTGCGGTCCAAATGGCCCGAAATCTTTTTGTGTCAAATTTTGTTGAAACTCGAAGTTTGCACTCAAGAAGCATAAAGGGTGATGTTGTTAGTTTCCTAACAGCAAATTTGGACTATAGCTGGCTTAATTGTCCAGATCACAGCTGCAAAATGGTATCCATGATGATAGAAACCATATCTAGATTGGTTATCAGGGCGTATTGCCGTGATGTAAATATGCGGATAATGGAAGGGCATGAATTTTTGTAGATATTTTTTTCTTTTTTTCGATTTATTATTTATTTGTATTTATTTTATTAATTATTTAGTATTATTGAGGTTCAGTGTTTGTGTAATAATATCTGTCAGTATAACAGTGCTCTTTCTTTTGTGTCATTTGGTGTATTATTGGAATATGTGGGCAACCACACTGCCACTTGGTCACGGACCATACGCGTGTTCAAATTTTTGGGAAAAGTCACATCACAGAGTATCTTTGTTATAACCTAAAGAGCCAAACAATGCAACATATTGTGGAACATTAGTCTTAGAACAGTATTTTACATTTATCGCTGATCTCACCGTCAAATTTTGACGGGTTCTCACTAGTTTCAATAATGATGCAATATTAAAGAAGTAATGGTCACTAGTTATATTTGGACAATTGTCTAAATTCATGGTTTCAATATTTACTCAATGGCAAAGTAAAATAATCTTTATGTCGGATTACTTCCTCACATTTATTTTGGAAATAAATGTATTATTCTTTATATTGTGTATGACTATTTACATAATTTAGAAATTAATTTTTAAAAAATTTTTTAAATCCTAATATTTTAGTCTTCTTAATTGCCTAGCGTATTTTACATAAAAATAATGTATTCATTTGACGCCATTTTGAAAACAACTTCATTTTAAATGTGCCGGTCGTCATTGCGCGCCACCTCCATTGGTAGAACGCCGACGCTATTGGCTCAATCTGGGGCTAAGATGGCTGCTTCCCCCTCCATGAAAATTAGAAATTTGAATAAGAGCGTTGGGATCAACGTTGAGCGCCGTCTCTATTAGTATACTCTCTGGTCTAATCAATACGCGGCCTGGACTTGTATAGCTTCGTTCAGTGGGACGTCACGTAAATGGGTGGTTTTGTCGGGCTACGAGAGGTCCAAGTAGTTGCAGTGACGTACTCTAGATGGCTGCACCAGCGCTATTTTTGTCATGTGATATATGACGTCACTTGGGGACTACCCGCCAACATTCGAGAAGGAGCGAAAATTTACGAATGATTAACGATGTTTCGAAAATTCAGCCAATCGCTGCCAATACTCGTATCGCTTCCATCGTACCCTTTGAGTTTGAGACGGACCCCGAAGACATTTTGGAAAGAAAGGGTGCCGTAAGAGAGTGCTTCGCAGCGAAAAAGGTGGCTCTGTTCCGTTTCGTGCAGAAGAAGCCAAAAAATGTCAAAGGTTCCTAGTCAGTAAGTATGTTTTCAAATATTAGTGTGACAAAAATTGTTATTACTGAAAAGACGAATGTAACATAATTTACCGTTATGAATTCATGATGTCTTTGTCCCATTACATTTTTACAAATGTAAGGAATGCACGTTTTAACGTAAATTTTTTATGTAGCAGTTATATATAAATATTCATAAACTAAATTGTTTAGAATGTAGAATAGTCTGTAATGCGATACCCATTTCATATAATAATACATTTCAAATAGCTTGATATCCACTACATTCCAATAATGTTATAATACATTTCAAAATTAAAACCTATAGTATGTATGAATGGAGTTGTTAACATGAAATATGTGAATTAATATTTAGGTTGAATTTATTGATGCCAAAAAATGAAGGATTTTGTTTCATGTCATAGTAATGTCATGTATTGTAAATTCATTACAAAACATTAATATAAATTTTCTTTTGCAGAAATACGTTATGTGTGTGGTCATGGTCCCCAATCCATATCTGGAACGGGTCTTCATTTCCACCACATACCCCAAAAATTTCCATGCAGCACAGCTGTCATTTCTGCATCTTCCACCAATATCAGAATGGCGAAATGATAATTGGAAAAGGGTCACCTTGTGCTCTCATCATTTTCAAGAGAGTGACTACAACCGAAGACACGAAGAACAGTTCCTTGTCCGCTTAGTGGCTGGGACTGTTCCTTCCAAAAGTAAGTTTTAAGTCATGAAATAAAATTATTTTAAGGAGAGAGGGGGAAAATTACAATGTATGCTTTGTGCTGTAAGATACCTCTGCAAACATCTTTTTAAAAAAAAATGAATACACAGAATTGCAACAATTGAGAATTTTTATCATACATAAGTTTACTTCAAAAATGGCAACAATACTTTAGCGAATAGAATTCAAAAACAAGTATCATTTCTTTCTTATTACAACAGTACTGCTAACCTTTCTTGCCATGCTAATATATCTGCTGAACAAAATTTATAATTCAAAATCAATGGATCAAACTTACAAGTGTCATTATTTCTTACTTGCAGATCCACCAAGTGGTCCAGGTGCTTCTAAGTCTTCTAACTCGATATGAGAGTACTCATTCAGGTAAATTATTATTTAATTATCTTTAATTTTTTCAAACAACATACCATTCTCATTAAACATTTCCAAATTTATTTCATATATCAAATTAATTTTTCCAATGGCTTTTACTATACAATTGATGCTATAATTTTTCCAGCTGTCCTAATGGTGGCAGATGCAGAAGGTCATTTACAAATGGACACATTTGAAGAGGAAAGTCATGGCACCAACAGTAGTCAGGTACAAACTTCTTTGGGTACACCAGACACCACTGCGAGGGGCTCTTTCCAAATTTAAGTTTGGCTCTAGAAAATACTGTAACAATCTAAGATCCCCACGAACAATTTAGATGCAAAGAACAAACATAACAAGGAATGGCATGAGTAGGAGATGGAAAAACAGAAGAAAGCGGTGTCGCGCACTAATAATTATTTTATAAATTAAAGAAGACGCGACAAAATCCCAATTTGGACTGTACGAATCAATAGCATTCATTTAGAGGAACATTTCAAAAGTTATCCGAAGCAAATCGCATCAGGGGTTTAAAAGATATGAGTGATTTTGAAAGTACACTTTTGACGATATTACAAATTTACAGCCATTGTTATCATAAGAAAGGTAATGTAAAGGAGCTATTTTTTCTAAAAATTAAGAGAACGCGTAAAGCGATTGTAATGAAACTTTCGGGATTAACAAAGGAAATCACGCGGAAAATTATGACATTACTCGCAACTCTGAAAAATATCGAGGAGCTGCAGTAGAGATGCAAATTGAAATTGTATATTTGGAATTTTCACGAGAACAATGATGGTTGCTGACGTCACAACTACGTTAAGACGCCGAGCGACTGAAATTAAGCAATTTTGGCGTTAATACACATTAGGAAATCGTAAAAGAAATAGTAATAAGACGTAAATTGATAATGAAAAGTAGTAATAAAGAGAAATAGCCTTGAAAGGACAGAATTAAATAAAAATGGTATGATATTTTTGGTGAAGACACGTAAGCGATCGGTAAATGTTTCAGAAAAAAAGTGGAAGACACAACGCAACAATGACGAAGAGGATGATGTGTAGCGAACTCGAAGTCAGACGTGCGGAAGAAGGCTCCGAAAAAGATAAAATTTTAGTATGCAATTGTGCGAGAAACACGGTAAACATGAATGGATATAGTGAGTTTAGGCAATGATGTTCGTAATAACGATGCATAACGCCGAAATATTTGATGTGTCGCAGTATATTCTATAATAGAACTTTTTGGAGGAAATATAGTACGCGATAAACATAATCGCGTTACTAGTTGCGTAATGAAAATAGGATGATAGGGGAATGAAAGGACATGCTAAGAAGATATTAGCGAATTGTGGGAATTCTGATTGGATGTTGTTGACGTTCTTATAAGAAGAAATAAAAGAAGTCATCTTCGTCAACATATACTGATATGTTGACGAAGATGACTTCTTTTATTTCTTCAGATATTAGCGAGTTCAAGAAATTTTTGGTAATGTGTGGGGTGATGGAGAAACGCTGCGGGAGGAAGGATTTGGAGGACGCTGCGTAATATACAGTGAGGACGGCGCGCAACAATGGTTTGCTGCGGATTACAGTGTTTTCAGCAAAAGGGAAGTTCATGAAACTTTGTTGTTGTTTTTTTTTTTGTTATGAAATTCATATGTGAAGGAGGAGAAAGATTAAAATTAGCTTCTGTACAAGATCAAGTTCTGTTTTAACGTAAAAAATAGATTCATTAGATATACAGGCAGAATGCATCTGGTGTGAATGAGTTTATTTATAATTGTCAGTATGAATGGAAATATTTTGGATTTTGTGTCATGTAATTTAAGTGTATTATATCGTTGATGTGTTTGTGTGTTTATTTTGTTTGTCGTTAAGTGTTTTATGTGAGTCATGGGAGAGCAACGACCCCAGTTGGTATACATTTCAACTGAAATAACGAATTGGCGTAGGATTTAAAGAAAATAAATAATGTCGAACATCACTTGGTTCGACATTAAAGTAAACGAACGCAGTTTAATTGCATGTAGCTTGTTAATGACCTACGCCCACGTGCCCGAATAGTTGTTAGATCCTGTACAGGTCAGCCACAACCTCACACCCAGATTTTATGTGTAAATAAGAAAATATCGGAGGTTCTGATGGAGCAGCTAGTCGACGGGCAACCTTGGAGGTGGAAGCTGAGTATAACCAGGGCAATTGATAAGAGCGGGTTTTGGGTATTTTATTGGCGTTGTAACGCCGGGCGATTATAAAGATTATAGTTGTATTATAAGAAGAGGGGGATGGTTCATTACAATACAATTTGAAAAGATTAATGTGTTATCGTAAAGGACAAATTATTTCCCCTCGCAGTTACCAAAAATTTCAGGTAGCAAAATATTTTAAAGATAAATATTTGAGGCAGACGAGGAAACGCTTGGATATGTCCTCTTTGCAGACATGAAATGTGTCTCATGAGGACAGCCATGTTGTTGACTTGCCTAATGAAATTTTTCACTCGTCAACTAAATTCCACCATTCCCATTAATTGTAGGCGGTATTCAGACCGTATTAAGGCTCTGTGTCTGGCTATTCAGGGAAGTAGTGCTAAAGCCTACCGGCTGCTCAGACATGTGTTTACCTTACCATCGTCCAAAATTCTGACCCGCATTCGTCAGAGTGTTCCTTTAACCACAGGCATTTCAAGACTCATGCTCATAGCATGGTTAAGCAGCTCTCTACCATGTCGGAAATTGATAAATTATGTGTCCTTGTATTAGATGAAATGAGTTTGACCAAACATCTTGATTATGATCCTATTCAGGATCATATTTTGGGTTACCAAGATTTGGGAGGGAGTCGCCATCCTCTTTGCAACCATTCTCTAGTTTTCATGGTGCGTGGTCTGATATCTGCATGGAAGCAACCTGTTGCTTTCTATTTGGGTCAGCCAAATAGCAAAGGAAATCTAGAAAATGCAATCAAAGAATTAATTAATTGGTTGAATTACAGGGCATTGGGTGTAAAATAGTGGCCATCGTGTCTGATCTGGCGTCCGCTAATGTTTCGGCTCTTAAAGAACTGGCCACAAAAACCATGCCTGACAGAGACGATCCAGTTATCAAAATTGGGAATGAAAAAATTTTTGTTTTTGCAGATCCACCTCATCTTCTCGAGATTTTGAGAAATAACTTCTGTGAATTTGACATTCAATTCAAAGGGTGGGATGATAATAAAATCAAAATTGCCAAATTTGATGTTTTGAAAGAGTTCTTAGAATATGAGAAAAAGCAGAAAATGTCTGAGGTGTATCCATTAGTGATCATCATCTTCATCCAAATTCTAAAGAAAAGATGAGAGTAAAATTAGCTGCGCAATTGTTTAGTCATAAAGTTTACCATGAATTGAGCTACTATGCCCAAAAAACTGGAAATAAATTAGCTGAAGATCTGGCGGAATTCATTTTTATAGTTGATAAACTTTTTGATACTTTTAATGCTTCTTCAGTAAATGACAAGGAATTGAGAACTCCTGTCACTCAAAATTCTAAACACCATTTTATTTGGAGTACATTGCATAGAAGTCTTAAAGATTGGAAATTTGTGGTACGGCCTTCTGGCAAAAACCCTCAAAAGAAGCCTCAAAGTCAATGTTTTAAATTTTGGCAAAGAAATATTATCGCTATCCAGTTCCTTTGGAAGGAGGTGAGGGAACTGGGAGTGAAAAGTGTGAAAACTAGAAATCTGAATCAAGATCCTTTAGAAAAATTTTTTGGTACTGTTAGGCAGCAGGGAGGCTGTAACACACACCCCACTTCCAGACTCTTTGTGGATATTTTCAAAATTTTAATGCTAAATTCTTTTGCAATGAATATACCAATTAAGAAAGGTAATGTTTTACACAACAATATTGGCCTTCTCACAGATTTGCTGAACTCCAAATCTGCCAGTAGTGAGCCAGTTCATTCACTGGAAACTTTATTGGAGGAACATTCTTCAACTTCTTCAGCTTCACTTTGTTCAGTGAGCGAAGAGGTTGAAGCTTGCGCTGATTGGGTAAATAAACTCTGTAGTGAAACCACCGAAGGGTTGTTTGGTTCTGCCCGAAATTTACTGATTTCTTTCCTTCGAAAACATTCAAATTACCATTTCCCCTCCTCTTGTTTCCAATGTTTCCAATGTATTTACCTTTGTACCCATTCAGAACCTTCGTTGAACAACACGACGTGTGGCAAGTGTACCACTTTAAATTCCACTTTGGCTTCGGATATGTTTAAAATTTTTCTTTCAACACTTCAGCAATTACAGAAGTATGGGTCAAGCCACACTTGTCTGAGGAGTTGAAGGCTTATGCCAAGGCTATTCCTCTTCAAGATCTTTCTTGCAGCATACATAAAGATGAATTATATGAAGCAATTTTAAATTTTATCATTGATTTTGCAATTAATAAATTTTGTTTTAAAGTAAATAGTTGTATCAGAGATGCTGCAAGGATGACATCTGTTGTTGTTGTTGTTGTTGTTGTTGTTGTTGTTGTTGTTTTTGTTTTTGTTGTTGTTGTTGTTGTTGTATTGTTGTTGTTGTTGTTCTTCTTCTTCTTCTTTTTCTTCTTCTTCTTCTTCTTCTTCTTCTTCTTCTTCTTATTCTTATTATTATTATTATTATTATTATTATTATTATTATTATTATTATTATTATTATTATATACCATAATTCTTGTTGTTGTTGTTAATGACAGATGAAATCCCAGAGAAAATTCTGAGATGTGGCAAAATGAAATTTCATTACTAGTTGATACAAGTATATCTGCACAAATTCCCTCCATTCAGGCTTCTTACTGACTAGCATGGCACATTGCACAAAATGACTTAATAAGATTTGTTTTAGAGGTTCGAAAATGAAGCGAATAACAGCTGGATAGAATAGACCAGGAAAGATACCAAACTGCAGCATTAACGATTTTTAAGTAATTTTCTTCAAGATTTACTTTGGGTGGATCCAAATAAAAAAAAAAGAACCTTTATTAACAAATCTGAAGATAACATATAGTACTAATACTTTTCTGAATGTAAATGACATTAGGATTGTGAAAGTCATGCAAACGTCGTAAAAAATTAATTTTTTAAAAAAAAAATTGAAGAATTAAATTCAAAATTTTTTTTTTTTTTTTGTGTATGATAAGTTTCTAGAAAATAGATTAAAATACTTAAGTGGAATTGAGAATTAATTTATTCATTGAATTGGAGGAATTTGAGATAATAAATATTTTTGCTCTTTCAAATCAAGTAAGCAAGTTTTTCCAATACTTAAACAAAGAATTTATTTATTGCAATTGGAAAATTAAAACTAAAAAATAAGTAAATACATTTTTTTAATGTTAAAAAATTAATTCAAAAACAAGGATTATAATTTCTAAAACAGCTAAATAGAGAGGATACGCTGAATTTCCAATGAAATAAACATAAGTAAAATTTAAAAATTGAAAATAACGTTATAAATGAAAATGGGAACTTATTGCTTTGTGACATGTAAGTTATGAGGACCAAAATTAATTACACAGTTGTGAAAAGTGTTAATGAAAGTATGAAACTCTTCAGTTTTAAACATGAATTCTTGTAGAAAATATTTAATTATCTTATTCCAACATTATTAAGATATATCAATTTAAAAAATCTTTGTAGTCCCAGGTTTTCTTTGCTCACATTACCTGTTATAACATCTTTGTTAATGAGTATTCAGTTCGATTGCAGAAAGATCTCACACCATTGTTTGTATTTGTATATTGGTTTTCTTATTTTCTAAAACATGTATTTTAATTTTCATTTAGTTTTTACTGCTTGCTTGCTGGAAATTATGTGATATGTGTCCTAATCTCAGGCCCCTCTTGATTCTTATACCAAACAATGCAAGAACTTCTTATCTAGTTAATGACAGTAGTGTCATCTAGACAATGTTATATTTAGATTTGAAACATGTTGCAAAGCTGGACACTACTGGTCTACAAAATATTTATTTTCCTGATTGTTTCTTGCAACTTTTGTGTTCTTTGATAAATTTATGCAAATGTATGGGGCCTGCAAAATATTCAGAAAAATTGACAGACTTATTTCTTCTTTAAATTTTGAGTTCAGTCTAGTTTATTTAGAAAACATTTTGTTGTAACTTATTTCTGCAAGTTTGGTTCAGTCTAGTTTAATTGTTTTTAAGATTTCAAGTTTGTCAGTGCTTTGATTTTTTTTGTTTTGAACTAATTTTGTTAAATATGTAATGTAAATAATAGAATGTTGGTTGGTTCTGTGATATTTATTTTATATTATATTTTCAGCTTTTAATTTTCATAATGTAGTTGTAAGTTTATGATTTTGATTTAGAATCATTTTATACTGTAGAACTTCCATATTTAATTTTAGAGAGAAAGAAAAAATAAATATTTTTTTCCGTTTTTAAAAATGTCTTTTAATTTACAAGTTACCCTTGCCCTTCACAAAAGCAATATATAAATAATAATTAATTTCCTAGGAAGCATATGCATGGGACGTCTAGCTGAATGGCAAAGAGTAATACGCTTTCCGTATGCGACTACCGCGACACATACGAACGTCATTGCAACTACTTGGAAGAAGTTCGTTACACGACGGTCCGTCAACACGGCCGTGTCCGCCCACGTTGCAGAAAGCCACGTTCCAGAAAGTGTTTCTAAGCTTTGTCACCAGCGGAAATAACATTGTTCGTTTGTGATTTGTAGTGTTGCTGTGAGTGTGATGGAAGATATTACTATTTTAACGGAAAGCATTATGAAAATAGAAACTGTAAGCATTTTCTAAATTGACATATTAGAACGTGTGTGTGTAATTGAGGAAATTCAATGTTTTAGGATAATGAATTACGGGAAAATAAGAACCAAGTGATGTCGATGAAGATAATAGCTGGAATGCTTTTGTGAGCAAACCAAGTTGTAATTTGTGTTCTAATGGCAGAATATGTGAATGGTATGCATTCTTCAAAAGGATTGTTTTTGTGTTATTGTAGGTTAAAGAAGAACCAAGTGATGTCGATGAAGATAATAGCTGGAATGCTTTTGTGAGTAATATTTGGATTAGTGACATGATCTAATAAGCGTTTGGTGGTAAATAGAATGTAATTGAGGATTAGAAGAATGTACATTCCTCTGGTTCTTGTGGGTAAGATCACCATTATTGGAAAACATTTCCTTCTATATGAATCAGATATTCAGCAAAGCTGAAATGAGATGGATATAATTATATTTGCAATTTTAATGAAAAGCTCAATTCAGTTAGTATTCAAAATGAATCGCTTTGAGATAACTCTGTATGAGCAAATGGGTAGTTTTGAGAGTTTATACTTGTTTTATATTTTCAGTACAGCATTTTTATATCATAGTGTTGTATGTAAACTTTATTACTTTTGCTTCTAAACAATAATTACCTATTTACTTGATTATTCAAATGATTAATTATTTGAAAATGATTCATATACACTTTTAGTATGCAGATACACAGTAGAAGTCATTGCCTTCTAGACCACAGTTGCAAGATACCTTACACGCACTCAAAGCTGCAACCTTTAGCGAGGTTATCGTCTCAATGAACAGTGGTATCAATTGTGTAGAAATTGTAAAACCTTTTTTTATACTTGTTATTATCAACCATTCAAGGTATAGGTAAATGCAGTGCTGTGTTTCCCTATTAGCAAAATAAATTTTGGGAGTAATTTGCCCGTATTTTTGTAAATAAATATTATTAAAAACTTCATAAAATGTTTTTATCTGCTTACAATCATTGTCAAATTGTTTTCTGAACTACAATATTGGAATTTACAAAAAAATTGAATGGAACATGTGTTTATAAATGAGAAACAAAAAACCTAGTTTATACTTTGTGAGCAATTAGTTTATTTACATCAGTATTACAAGCACTTCTTCTACCATAATAAGTAATTTTTTAGTTAATTAAAGATTTTTTTCTGAAGGTTTTTTTCCAAAACAATTTTAAACTTGGAATCCCAATGTGTCTACATCCAGCCATGGCAAATGTAATTGTAAGAGGAATGATAAATTTGGCCTTTGGTAGCATTATTTATAATAGAAACTCTGCACCACTATATTTTGTTTGTTTGCATTCCTTTAACAATAGTAATGCATTTGAAGGGATCTCGTGTCTTATTTCCAAAACTTTTCATTTTGAGGCAACATCAAGGATTACAAAACAACCTTTACACTTGGGAAATCTCGTTTGAAGATTTTATCTCCAACAACGTTACAATTTTATTTTTGGTGGTATAAATAATACAGCTCTCAGAATTAAGTGATGTAAATTCATTTTTTCATTGATAGTTTGGTATGTACTTTTCACAATAATTTTCATCTAAATCAATGTCTTATGATATAAAATTCTGCTGAAAACATTGCAACCAGTAAAACGCTTCTGTGAATTACTTATATCTCACTCTAACTACCTTAATGCAGTTTTGTACACCCGCCTTTGAAAACAACAAATTTTACCATCTGCATTAATTATCTGAAAACTACCACCATCTTCCTGTATTACTCCCTAAAACGAAATTGAAGTGTGCACTAAGTTTTTCACTCGCAAGTAAATCTAACAGAGGTAATGCAATCTTCAAGAAACCCCACAAAATCCCCTTCTAAATGTATTTTGATTAATTTCAATAGCTGAATGTGGTTTTGAATAATGAAGATGAAACTTGTTACTGGGAGTTTGCAGGGTAATCAGCAGAGCATGTGTTGACAGGTGCCCATAGCAACGTGATTGTAGAGAAACGAAGTGTTGAGGTGGAGTGTGGTTTTTGGAGGAGGGACAGCATGTAAAGCCAGATGGAATTGGATGGCATGGTGCAGAGCAATCACAGGGTTGGGGCATGGAAGGCAGAACGAGGTATGGTAGCAAGGGTATCTTAATTATAGAATTATTTTTTCTGTTTGCCCGAATTGGCGATTGTAACAGAGGAGCCTGGGCAAAGGGATGGGGGGGGGTCAGCTAGTGTGTGTATGCGTGTGTGTGTGAGGTATGCAAGTGCATCAAGGGTTTTGAAAGGAGGAATTTTTACAACCTCCACTCGGATCTTTAGGTTCTAAAAATGTGGTTTTAGGTGCCTAAAATGTAGGGGAATATGTCTTTAATATTTCTAATAAATAAACAAATTGTATGCATCACGCCATTCAAAACTGATTTTTTAAACAATGTTTTATTTCAAAACACCTTTACAGAATTAGAGATAAGATAAGATGTTATTGAACAATCATTCTAAAGGGGAAATTTTTGCTTTAATGCTATAAAAAAGTCTTTGTTACTGTCAGTTAATTAAAATAAAAGAAAATTATGTCTTACATGAATTTTAACCATTAATTCAACATTTTTACTTATTAAATGAGAGATCCTTCAATTTTCCTTTTGCATAATTTTATCGACAATAAATAAGCAGCATTTCCAGGTGATGTGGTAAGTTTATGTCTTTTGTCCATCACAATTAGCTTAAATGCTGAAAAAGGTCTCTGTGTTAGCGGTGGTGGCTGGATCATGTTAAAAAGAGAAACCATATGCTAATTAAATCCTCTAGGGAGAAGTGCCTCATGTCCGCTTAAAATACCTGATACTTCTTTCCGAACCATACATACAGGATTTTTGGCTACACCATTTGGAGTTTTTTGGAAACTATTTCCCCAACCACACCAACAGCTTACTTTAACTGACTTTCTGCTCTTGTAAATACTGGTTGATTCAGTGAGACTGGGTTTTAATGATTGTAATAGCTCTATAGTGTTTTGCTAAAAAAGTGAAATTACTGCAAATGTATGACGGATCCTGCCTCAAAACTTTCTCTTATAGGACATTGGTATACACTAACAAGCTCTCATCCTTTACACCATTTGGATGAAGTACTTTTAGTCTGAAGTTTACGAAGTAAGCTACTGATTGATTATTAGTTTTTTTCCAAATCCTTCAAACAAATCAATTGTGAATTTCCAGAATTTTCTTCATCTAAATTTCCTACAAATAAATTTGATATACTTTTCCCAAAGCATCTTGGTTTCATCTATGGAAATCCATGTAGGAATCTCCTACTTCTCACTTTATTTCATTCAGCTGTGACTTGTACACGGTCTCAAGATAATTTTTTCTGAGTGTCAATTCAGAGGGTATTTTTTCCTTTGCAATAGTTTTCCAACAGTGACCTCCTTGTTGTATTTTCAACTGCATTCTAAGGAATGCTGGCTGCAGCGAATGCTTACACTTACAAAAATAGAACTGATATTTTATTTTTGAGGGCATGGGCTGGGTAAGTACAGTGTTCTTCTTAGAATCTTTTTCAGAATTTGTTTGGTGCATTGAAGTTTTCTTATGTTGTATCAAGTGACTTCATTATTTGGCAGAAACCTTGAATAAAATTATATATTTAGGAATATACTTTACTGTCAGTATAATCATATATTGTTTAAAATAAAATTAAAATTTTAAATGAATAACTAGTACAACTCACATAAAAATTTGTATAAGTTTAAAAAAAGTTTGAAGCACTTGCACACAAATGATCACAGCAGTCAAAGACTAATATAGTTACATGATTATAAAAATTGTGCCTGATTTTCAAAGAACGATTTCTGAGAATTGTTTTTGCGAATGTTTGGAATTCTTTTTGCATATGTTAAAATTACAATTGTAATTTGTTTGTTTTGCAGTTGTTTGCAATTGTAATTTCTGAAAATTGTATTACCGAAGTTCCAATTTCATATGCGGCACATTAAAATTTCACTAAGGCTTTATTTATTGTAGCGCTGAGTCTAAACACCACACCACATTTTACCGAACAGAAATCACATAACTATCCAGTCTGTGATAGGTTTATTGTTGAATAAAGAATTATTTATGCAATAGAAACAGTGTAGTGAATACATTGATTGGAAATTTAAAAAAAAGGTATTTATAGGCACTGATAGTAGAAGAAGGCATTTATGTTGAAATATGGTGCCTATAGGCACTATAAAAGTTGGTGAATACCTTTGTTCGTCAGTTATGTGTAATTATCTATGTTAAGCTTCAATAGACTGTAAAGGAAAACAGAGGTAAAAACAAAGATCTGAATTCTGTTAATTACTTTTATATGGGCAGGTATGTTTATCATGTTTAATTGCAGTTTCTAAAACTAAACATTTGTAATATGTAACTTTTATTTACTATGTATGTTCCTCACATAAGTGTGAGGAATTTTTTAACATAAAATAACATAGTATGACTGGTCTTTAACTTTCCTATCAAACACAAATTTGCACCATGTTTTATTTTTTGTACTCATAAGCGTATTGTAATTGAAGGGTAAAAAAAAAATTGTCAAAGTTTTGTGAAGATACGTTAAAGATTTGTGTCCTCTAAACCCAAAACTTGGGTAACTTTAATAAGATGTAATTTTAAAATTGGTTGTCACATTATAATTCTACCTCCAGGTACTTAAAATCAGATATATTTATGTATTTTTGTATACATTCGTTTTAGTTTCCATGGATATAATAACAGATGAGCCCTCATTGACTTGGATACAATATAGGTTTAGTTATTATTTTTTGTAATTTTGATGTTCTTCCTTCTTTTATGAATAATGAAAGTCCTTTAGGCTTCATTATTGTGAACTATTTTTAAAAATACTTTTTCAGTTGTACCTGCCAAAACATTAAATTTTATAAACTAAAAAAAATTTAAAATACTTCGGGAAGTATTTTTAGGGATTGTTTTAAATATTAAAAAAAAGGGACTGAACAACATTTCAATAAGATATTTTTAGCTTGCATATTTCTAAGAGATGGATTAATGAGCACATTAAATTTGCTTGTTTGAATTTAAATTGAATGTTTCAAAATTGTTCCATAATTTAAAAATAAAGTGATGTAAGAGAGTTGGGAATCTGTGTTTTAAGATACAACAAACAAATGTGGAAATGTAGAAATATTTTAATTAATACAGATTTTCCCCTTCCTTCTTTTCATCTATAATCTGTGTCTGGTTCACATCTCTGATGGGTTTGTTTATTTGGTTTATTTGAGGTTACATTAACAACGAGGTCATTAGCTGCCACTAGATTGATTTTTAACATTGGGGTAACTGTAAGGGGAATACACAATGACAACATGAAAACATAGAAAATCCATGCCTGGGGCTATTACAGAGAGTAAGCAAAACTAAACATTAAGTAATAATGAGTCAATTTCAGATACAAAATTGTGTACTACCACATACCAAATCATACTTCTAAAAATTGAATCGGCTATTTGACGGGGTGCATTTGAACCGCCAAGGTGTCGCCGAGCTCAGTGGGCTCTTTAGTAGAGTTGCTGGGTTCTGCAGCGCAGCTGTGCGTAACCATTGACACGATGGACGGCCAGCGGTGTTGCCCTTCTCTGCGGTGAGAGTGGAGAGGGAGGGAGGTTTTTCCTCAAGGGTGGAAATCTTGGTGTCGGCGACAGCGGGAGAGGCAGCAGTGGCGGAGACAGCGGGGAAGGCAGCGTCGGCGTCAACGGCTACGACGGCGTCAGCGATTAGAAAGTACACGGGAGGAAGAGTTTTGCGGGTGGGCACGTTGCGAAGTGAAGGGCAGGCCAAAACGGGATTCGTTTTCCGAGAAAGGATTAGGGGTGAGTAAAGGAGCTCTTAAGCTGTTGCAGGTAAATTGCCGAAGTGTTGTTAATAAGGAAATTGAGCTTTGGAACTTAATTGAGGCGTGTGATGCGGACGTAGTGATCGGTACTGAGTCATGGCTAAATGAGGAAATATCAGATTCGGAAATCTGTCGAAACGACTATAAAATATTTCGGCGGGACAGGGGAACTAGAGGCGGGGGGTCTTTATTTTAGTTAAATCATGTATAAACGCGAACTTGAAATGGAAAAGCATTGAGCATGAAATGATAGGAGTAGATATAAGAATCGACAATTTGCAGACAATAGACCTTATTGCATATTATAGGCCACCAAATGGTAATTCTTCCATTCTTGAGAATATTCTCGAACTGGCGGAAAATTTGAATAGAATGAATCCGATTATTATTGGCGGGGACTTAAATGTAAGTGACATTAATTGGCAGGGTGATCTATGTGATAGAAAAATACAGCTAATAATAAATAAACTAGTTTGGGATGCAGGAATGACGCAAGTTGTTGATAAACCAACACGTCAACATTCTATTTTAGATATTTTTCTTATTAGACCGATGGACATACTGCGATGTTATTCAGGGAATAAGCGATCACAAGGCCGTAATTCTTGAAATAAATGCTACTGTTTCAAGGGAAATTACAAAATCGGTAATAGAATATGGCAATATCGTAAAGCTGACATAAATGGACTGCAGCATTTTCTAAAACTGAAATACGGGGATTTCGAAAAGTTAGGAGGGGGATTGGAAAACATATGGCAGAAATTCAAAGAAATCATTGAGGAAGCTCGGCAATGTTTCGTTCCTTTCAAGTACATAAAAAAGAATTCAGATCCAGTGTATTATAACGCGGAAATTCGCAAATTGAAAAGAAAAATGAGAAAAGCGTATAATATTAGGCATCGCAGCGAGGCACATTTACGTAAATTCCAACAAATTATGAAAGAAGTAGAAAATAAAAAGAAAACTGCGCAAGAATCGTATCTTAAGTTAATTTTAGATGATAACGAAAATGCTTGGGCAAAGTTTTTAACTTTACGCCACTGGCGAGGTAAACAGGAGGACACACCTCCTATAGGATGGCAAAATGTAGATATCGCAAACGATGAAGAGAAAGCCAATGTATTCAATAATTATTTCTGTTCTGTATACAAACAAAAAGCTAACCAAATTATCATAGGGCACAATAACGTGGATCACATATTCAAAATTGATCAAACGGAAGTACGTTCACATTTGAAAAAATGAAAACTGTAAGTCTTGCGGTCCGGATGGTATTACAACTGACATGTTAAAGATAGCAGGGGAAACAATAATACCATATTTGGTCAGACTTTTCAATATATCAATCAACAACGAAAGAGTACCGGATGATTGGAAATCTGCCTTAATAGTGTCAATTTTCAAAAATGGACCAAAATGTGAAGTGCAAAATTATAGGCCAGTTAGTCTTACGTCAGTAGTCTGTAAATTGTTTGAAAAATTATCTAATTCGATTAGAAATCATTTGGATAAATCAGAATGGTTATTTCATGGACAGCACGGCTTCAGAAATGGATTTTCGTGTGAGAGTCAGATTATTTCCCTTACTCAAGACTTGTCGGAAGTAATTGATGTAGGGGGTAGAGTGGATGCAATAGTTATTGATTTTGCTAAAGCATTTGATGTCGTGCCGCATGACATATTGATATTGAAACTTATTGATGCTAAAATTGACAGGCGGGTAATAGCATGGATAAATGAATTTCTTCGCGATAGAAATCAAAAGTCCGAATTGGACAGCACTTATCGGAAAAGGGTAACATTACTTCCGGGATTCCTCAGGGCAGTGTCATAGGCCGACTACTGTTTCTTATCTTTGTAAATGATTTATCGCGAAATATAACGTCAAAAATTCGACTCTTCGCCGACGACTGTATATTAAATGGGGAAATTGCAGATCAGCACGATATGTTTCAACTACAGGATGACTTAAATAAAATTTACGATTGGGCAATAGCTAATCAAATGACTATAAATGGGAAGAAAAGTAAAGCGATCACATTTTGTAGGGCCAGAGCTTTTCATACAGTACCTTATCAGCTAGGTAATGACGTAGTTCCGAGAGTCTCGACCTGTAAATACCTTGGCATTCTCCTGGATTGTAAATTGGGATGGGAGAAACAAACGAACTATGTAGTGGGTAAAGCTTGGAGGTCTTTGCATTTCGTCATGAGAAATCTTAAAAAATGTAATACGAAAGCAAAGGAAATCGCGTATACCTCGCTTGTTAGGGCCGGTAATGAGAATACGGAGCAAGTTGTTGGGATCCGTACAGAATAGGACTTAAAAGAGCTTAGAGAGGATACAAAACAGAGCGGCAAAATATACAATTTCGGAAGAACACACCTGCGCATTGGGAATCATTAGAACGCCGGAGGAAGAGGGCACGACTTTGCGCGCTGTATAAATCTTACGTTGGTTGCTCCGCATGGCAGGAAATACGGGGAAGGTTAGATAAACCAGATTATTTAAATAGATTTGATCACAAATATAAAATTAGAACAAGAATACAAAGAACGGACGTAGGGAAATTCGCCTTTGTAAACAGAACTATAGTAGATTGGAACGATTTGCCTGCGGCAGTTTTTGAGCCCTTTCCTTGCTCAGCGCGAGGTTTTAGAAAAATATAGGAAATTAGTCAATAGGTGAAAACGTATAGTGAAGTGAAGTGAAAGGTGCGATTATGCGTAGTCTACAGTAAAAAGTAATGAACAATTAATATTTAGATAAAGTTATATGCAGAGCAGTGAAGTGAGGTGTAGTGAAGTGAAGTGATTTCATTTGAAGTGATGTGAGGGTTCCTTCGTCTATGTATACATGCGTATATGTTTGTATGTATGTATATTTGTGTAATATGTAAGTTTATTCATTTATATGTTTAGTGTATATGCATTTTAATGTTTAGTATAGTAATATGTAGGTTTATTCATTTATAGTTAGTGTATATGCATTTTAATGTTTAGTATAGGAATTTAAATGCCATCTGCTTATGTAGGAAATGACAAAGTCAATTTGTTTGTTTATATTTATTTTTTATATATGTTTATGTCATTTGTAATTGTTGTTTTGCATTCTGCCACCGGCATCATCTGCCCAATTGTAGAATAAATTTCTATCTATCTATCTATTTACATGGAAGGACATTTAATTTAGATTCCTCTGTATCTTTCAGCCGTTTTCTGAGTAATCTTTTGTGCTAGGTCTGTTTTAATCTAGATTTTTCAATTGTGTGTTAATGCTATTATGTACCTTCCCACTTCCTATATTATGGGTTCCTCTCATTAATACGTTATTAAATGTACTAGGAATAACTGCAGCCTTCTCCCGCATTCCAAACATTCATATTTATTCGTAAACTGCATATAGTTTTTGCCACAAACGCATTTTCTCAATAAAATTTCCTAATCATGATAATGTCAGTTTCCTTGCAAATGAACGCCCATATTCGCCACGATATGTGCGGAAAGGCTTTACAAAATTCAGGCTCCCTCGCCAACCACAAGCGCACGCACACGGGAGAGCGCCCGTATTCATGCGATGTATGCGGAAAGGCTTTTAAACGAACTAGTGACCTCATCCTGCAAGCGCACGCACACGGGAGAGCGCCCGTATTCATGCGATGTGTGCGGAAAGGCTTTCCAGTTATTCCAGCATTCGATCTATACAAACGAACACACGGAGAACGCGCCCGCCTTCGTACGATATGTGCGGAAGGCTTTTAAATTCGAAACCCTCGCCAGGCACAGAAGCTCACGCACACGGAGAGCGCGTGATTCATGCGGGTGTGTGGAAAGAGTTTTTACAGTACCGTACAGCTTAGCCGTGCACATGCGTATCACGAGTCATCGACCAATTGGTTGCGACGTGCTCCTTCGTTTCAGTTGTAAAGTGTGTGATCACTCCACACAGCAGCATTCACGTGACAAAGTGAACTGTTACTGCGCTGACTCTTGCATCCTAATCGAGACTAGATATAAGTAGTGTGCAGTGTGAACTTAGGCATGAAGAGAAGTAAGTTACAAATCTAAATGAAATGAGTGTCTACGTTGTACATGTGAAAAGTGTTAATAAATTTTTTGGGGTAATTTTTTAATACATTTAACTTTAACTGTGAATGAAATGGTAAGTATAGTCCACATTCTCTAAAGCTTTCAAAATAATACATTTGCAATTGTAATACAAAATCTCATTTTTTTATATAATGTGATTTCTCAATTTATACGTGATAAAATTATCCTTATCTTGTGAAGACATATCATGAAAAAGTAATTGTTAAAGTAAATTTTACATTATTATTATATTTTATGTGAAATTTGTACCTTTTATTAACAACCTACATCACCAAGTAGTCCAGGGGTGACCACTAACCTCCAGTTCGTTAACCACATATTTATGACGTTTAGAGCCAAGCCACATTGTTGAGATAATTGGTTTACACACGGAGACTTATCTTGCACTTTATGAAATTTGTTTCCCTCTACACATAAGATTACAGCTCATTTCTTAACAATCATAATTTTACTTTTGAAAGTACTTTTTCAGGAGGGTTTCTCACCCCCAAAACCTTCTAATTTTAAAATCCCCAACGAAGAAACAATAAAAATCTTTAATCAGACCTAAAATCCTTGAAATAATATTTTAATGACTTTTTTTTATAAAAGTTCCGTAAAATAACTAAACTAATTTTGATAGTTTTATCCAAAAAAATTAATCATCACAGACCATTCAAACAAATTGAAAATTAATTCACAAAAATAAAACAAACGGACAAAATATAAACTTCATTTGTTGGTATTAAAATTCCAATTCAATCACAACAAACTAGAACAAAAGGACCACAAACAAATAAATATAACAAAATGCACATTTATTACAGATTGCATGCATACAAAGGGTGATGTTTGGCTGAGGATGGTGTATGTTTGTGCTTTTCTGAGCATTAAAACTATATATATATATATATATATATATATATATATATATATATATACATATATATACACACACACACACACACACTGCCTTGTATATATATGGTTTTGTGTGTATATCTAGACCAGTTTCACCAACTGGAGTCAAGATGGTGATCTGAGTTGATCCGGAATTGATGCGTTTGATCCGCTGTACATTTCTCCACGCATGAAGGAATCAACGGCGTACAGTTCAGGATCAAATTTGATCCTGCAAATTGATCCTTCATATGACAGATCTGATCAGATAAAATTTCTTTTCTCAGCTTGTTCGCAGCAACTGCTCGTCTTGCTATCTGTTTTTCGTGTTTTTTTTTTAGTGAATGCCTGTAGTTGGAGTTATATTCGGTTTAGAAGTATTCGCTGTCAGGTAGGATAGTGTGTAATAATTTGTTTGGCGAAAAGTTTTTTTTTAAGAGTATTATAAATTAAAGTAAGGTTAACATAATTGTATGTTAGATTACTCGCTATTGGGGAGTAAAATTTAAATATATTTTGGCATTCGATTATTGCCTTAGATTATAAATAACAGCATTATTAAATAACCTTTGATGTTTTTATTGTATAAGAGGCGATATTTTTCCATATTTCTGATTTTTGTGATATTTGAATTGCAATTAGCATGGGATAGTTTTATTAAATATTTTTTAGTCGCAAGAATGGAGTTTATTTTTGACCATGAAGTCATTGAAGATTTGTTGGGGGGAGACGTACGAAGACCACGAATAATTTCCGAAAGACATTATTTCGAGAAATCTGGACGAAAGTGATTTCAAATCTCTATTGAATGTTATCATGTCCTTTCGTTGATTGAGGAAAAGTTGGAATTTCCATACGATAAGTAAGTATGAAATACCATTGTTATATAGTTCAACCCTTGTGCAGAATCCATGTAGATTCAAATGCATTATTTTTGTTTTCCCAAGCAATAGGCTTGAGAATAATGTGAATAACAAAAAGGTTCATTTCATTTACTTAGTATTAATGATCGACACTTTTCCTGACAGTATTGCTCTTGTATTCACAGCTATGTGTGGGTTTATACTGCAATTTTGATTTGTTAACAGCTGGTGACTATGCTGTGGTTTTAGCAAATCCACACTTATCGCATTGAGTGACATATATATGGCAGAACTATGCCCAGTATTTGTACACACTTTCCTGAGGTGATCAGGAATTTTCAATAACTCTGGTGGTTTTTATTCAATTGCCTCATTCCTAATGTGCTGGGGGTAGTGTTGCACGCATGTGAGAGATAACACACCTGGTGGTGACAGTGCAGAAACGTTTAAAAATAGGAAGAGCTATTTTTCTGTCCAATATGCAACGCCTATATGGAGTTCACCGACTTAGTTGCTAGGTGGCCTGGAAGCTGCCGTGATAGTACAATATTTGGCCATTCCTATAGGAATGCAAAGTTCCTAACAGGTGTTTATGGGGACGGTGTGCTTCTTGGCGATGCAGGATATGCATGCTCGAGGTATCTGTTGACACCCCTTGACAGTCTGCGAGCAGGAACATATGTACAGGTCACATAAGAACAAGGAACGTCGTGGGGAAAGGGTGCCAGGCGTCTGGAAGGGATTTCCTGTATATTGGCAATGGTTTAAAGAACTCACATTGCAGAATAGTTTACTGTTGCACTTCTGACAGTCCTGCACAACCTTTTAAGGAGAGCAGGAGAATACATGCAACCTGACGATCCTGACCTTAATCTGCCTTGGGACATTGTTGTCTGAGGGAGAAATGCAGGAAACGCTCTCTGGCTCGCAGAGTCAATGAACAATTTAAGATATAAATGGTTGTTTTCATAACTACTGCAGTCTTGCAAGAAGACAGTAAAAAAGTTAAATTCAGATTTTCATTAATAAACTTATTGCATATGGAATGTCAAGGAAAAATTTAAAAAATAAACAATTTTGTAACAAATTTATTTTACATATTTCTTTTAAACGATATCAAACTATAGCATGCATCTCCTCCTGCCCATTTTCTTCTTGCATGCAAATATTTTAGCCTCCTGTAGTTTCCATTTCTTTATCATGCCATTCTTGTACCTTTTATTTCCATTGTTGTAAAACTGCCCAACAGTGTTTTTACTTCCCTCATCCTTCGGCAGTCTCTTGTATTCACGCACTCCTCATTAGCAAAACATGGCTCAAGTCATTAAATTCTCAAACTATTAAAATCCCCAGATTACAACTTTGAAATCTATTGCGAAAATCAGCGTTATATATATTGTGGAGGTATCGGTATCTATTTACTGATGACCATTAACTGCAAGTTATTTTCTCTTCAGTAAAATCATTAAAAGACCACTTCATGAATACTGAATTATGAAGTTATTCTACTTGAGTAAATATCATGAGCTGATATATTCTCCTCCCCGATCGGGCAACGTTGACGAACTAGACGACTTACCTCGCTTCCTGTGTCACTAAATATGACGACATTATTATATTAAGATGACTTTGAGTGTAATCTATTGAAAAATCTGTCTCATCGACAACTTCAGCTCGTTCTTTCGTAATAGGAACCTAACGATTCTTCCCCTAAAGGCAACTCACATCATAAAAGGTACTGAAACCTGGATGGATCACCTCATAGGGTCAAATCCTGCAAGAACGCGTTCTCATGGACAATTTTCCGTCCAAGGAATATCTAAATATGATCTTATCTACGTATCATATAATTTAAGTGTCCCAAATACACACCAATAACTAAAATATCGGATTATAGAACTTCGATGCAAATTCCTTCGTTTCTGATAGTTTTGATTACAAATGTGTACTAAATGAAACCGCGCTCAATAACAAAGTAGCAGTATTTACGAAATGTTGTGAACGTAGTGATATTCACTAGAATCACGCGTGACGTCGCGCAACTCCGCGGATATCCAGTGAAATCCGCCGACTTATGCACGATAGGGACACTGCGTACAAAGTTTTTGAAAACAGAACTATAACGACCATGTACGTATAAAAGACTTAGAAATCGATACTGCCCATATGTTGAGAAATGCAAATTAATATTATCATCAGTTTTCGATAACTTCGTGATTCATAATTGCTTTGGAAAAATTTGCGCACTATAGGTGTGGAAATATTCGAAATTCCTTCAAATAAATGTGTCGCATGATTTGCTAAATCATGCTTTTGTTACGCTCGCGCGTCAGCCAAATCCACTCCTAAAATCGCAAACTTTGCTTGCGAAGCACAGATATTCCAAATGTAAGACACTTTGTACTTTGCGTCTGTAACACCGCAGACGTCACTACAAAAATCATTTTGAGTCTTAAATCAAGCATCTGGCTGTGACGGAATCAATGCGAGGTGCTGAAGCTTGGAGCTAGTAGCACTCCTGCAATGATGGACATATTAATTTCTCACTAATGAGCGGCAATTTCCCTTGGCGTAGAACAGCGGCAATCCATCCACTTCCCTCAAGCCGCCAATCCTACGACCTCAGTTGATTACACTTTAATTAGTATCTTACTTAATATCAAAGTTTGCGAAAATGATCGCCAGGAACCAGATCGAACATCACCTTCTAATTTCAGTATTTTAAATACAAAGCAGTCAAGTTTTTGACCCGGTAAAAAGCACAGGAACTGTGTTAATTAGTGTTATTGAAGACGCCAGAAATGCAATGGACAGCGGTAAAATAAATTCTCATCTTGGTTGCCAAGGCCTCGACTCAGTCGACCGATATTTTATTAGCAGTTGAAACATTGGATGTGCCTCATCACACTCAAATGGTTCTCAGCTATCTATCGGAGCAGCAACAAAACGCTGTGTACGGTGACAATGTGTCGGGTATTTTGCCACTAGCACGCGGCGTCGCACAGGGCTCAGTATTAGGACCTCTTGCTTTCCTAATTAATGTAAATGATATAGACAAATCAATAAAAACTTTGTCTCATCACATGTGCGCTGATGATATCCAGTTGTATATGGACCCTCTCCTCTCGCGTTTTGAACTTGCTCAAATAATCAACGAAGACCTTCACAGTCTGTCCTGTTGGTCATCATTATCGGGGCTCCTGCTTAACCCCAATAAATCTCAGTCTTCTAATCGGCTCCAGAAACTCCTTAAAAAAGCTATCAATCTCCGCTCTCCCTGACATTTGCATAAATGGAACTCCCCTAAATGGTGTAAAGACGTGAAATTTGGGGTGTGTATATGGATAATACTCTTAACTGGAATGTGCAAATTGATAAAATCTGTCAAAAAGTATTCTACGCATCCTGCATGTTTCTAACGCATGCGTACCATTTTACCTATAAAACTCAATCAGACCCTTATGTATCCCTTCTTATGCCTCGTTTTGATTACTGTGATTTCCTATACTTTGACATAAATCTAAAACAGCAACATGTATAAGTAACTCAAAATGCATGTATTCATTTTATTTTGCAAACTAAAATGATCAAATTTCTTTGTGCCCATTCTAAAGTGCCTGATTGTTAAGTCAATTTGCTTCTGCCTTCTCCTTTTCAAGCATTCCTGTGGTACTTTTAATGAAACATTCTCCACCATAATATTTCAATCCCTTTCCAAATAAAGGCTTTGAGTTTATCGGGCAGCTCTGCAGAGCGATCTTATATCAAACAGACGTTCTTTGCTTTACAGAACATTGGTTATCTCCCTAATGAACTTGGCATTTTCAAATTCCAAACTTTTACTTCGCAGGCTTTTGTGCAGAGAAAATCGCAAAGGTCCACTACGTATGCAAGGTTCATATATACGTTAGAAATAATGTTGATTCTATCCCCTTGGCGGAATTAAATGTACTCCATTGAAAAATATTTTCAGAAATTTCAAACTGTTTTATCTTACTTCTTAAATCATATTATTCTGCATTTGCAGACCTCAACAAAGAGAACTGCTGATTATATTTTGTTCTTAGAAAACTGGAATAACACTTAACAAGTCAGAAATCGCTCCCTTTGAATCCATTGTTGTATGCGGAGATTTTAACATTAATTTTCTCGTCGAATATTGCGAGAAAGAAAAGTTTCCCAATTTAATTAATTCCTTCAATTTAGACATTACAATTAATGTACCTACACGGATCACACAACATTCGATAAAGGCAATTGATCAAATTATAATAAACAAAACTACTACACGATATGAAGTTGAAACAAAAGATTTAGGATACAGTGACCACGATGCACAAATTCTTACCATTATAAGAAATGCGATCACTGACACAATAAATAATACACGTATGACTAGATTGTTTACTAAAGTAAAATTAAAATTATTCATTGAATTGCCAATGCAAAGTGTAGGGAAGCGATTTATAATACTGCTGATACAAACGACAAATATAATTCATTTTTTCAACTCTTTCTTTACATTTTTAACACTTGCTTTCCTCTTCAAAAACGAAAATTAAAGCCTTTAGAAAAAGCGGTGCTTGGACCTTTTCAGGGTTAGGACATGCGCAAAACAGCGAATTCTTTCTTTTGTTTCTAAAGCATTAATGACGTATCTCAAGATTTCATATCTACTTTAAATCACAAACAGCTGTTACGAAAAGTGTGAGGCATTTGGAAAATCATGAAAAACGATCAAGGATATTTTTGAATTCAAATAATAACTCAAATATAATGTGGAGATATAATAAAAAATACTACCAAATCAACTAAAAAACCCGTAGAGAATGTTGTTTTAAAATATAACAATAAATATGTGAACGATCCGGCAACAGTGCGTAATCTCTTTAATAATACTGAAATTGCTGCCGGTCTCACCAGGTCTTCAGGCACAAATTCAAAAACAAGCCAGTTACCCAAAATTTTAAACACAATGTTCGTTTAAACTTCTTTATGAAATTCTCAATCATCAGTAAACTATAAAATAAATTAAATCAGTTAGATGATTCCCGGATTCTTTGTTAAAAGACATTGCGTATGCCATTATACACCGTTAACTCACATATTTAATGCATATTTTTATGCTGAGACGTTCCAGATATTCAAACAGCTAAATTCAAACCTTTTCAAAAGGCATAGTGAAGTCAAAATTATCACATTTCTCTTCTATCGGTTTTCAAAATGTTAGGGCTCTTTACATGCAGATACGACATATGCTGTTACGGCGCGCTAGTTGCCAGCGCTGGATTTGAAAATCGAAATCAACGAAGCAGCTATATTTTCTTTTCTTAAAGATGTCGCACATCATTGGATGAAAACGAGAGGCACCTATTGGATTATTTTTAGATATCTCAAAAGCTTGACGTCATTGATCTGACATTTTAACTTTCAATTACGCTTTATATGGAATTCGTGGTATTGCTCTAGATTGAGTTCATGTTTCGTACCTAAACAACGATCTCAGAGAGGTTGAAATGCCTTACTGGAATGATGGAACATTACGTACGCACCTTTCCGACTGTTTGCCGTTGCATGTGGGGTTCCTCCAAGGGAACGATGTTAGGCCCTATTCTGTTCCTACTTTTACGTAAACGATATACCCTCGACCATTCAAACGGAAGAACAGTTCTCTTTGCGGATGATACGAACATCCTTTGCAATGAAACGATAAATAATTACAATATCAGATGTTTCAAATTGGTTCGAAATAACAAATTAATAGTAAACGAAAGAAAACGGTTTTAATGCAGTTTTCCATTTTCAAATAAACAATTCTGTGCTCCACAATGATGATGTACCAGTGACTGATCAACAAGGCAACAACAGTTTTGGGTCTCTCAATTCAGTCGAAACTCAAGTAGAACGTCTATTTAAATGCATCGACCACAAAATTAAGTTCTTAATGCTACGCGTTCAGAATTATTTCAAATTCACTCAGCCTCGATACTGCTCGTTGTGTATACTTGGCGAATGTTTATTCCCGCCTGAGATATGGCATAATATTCTTAGGAAATACATCTTATAGCTCCCAGACTCCCAGACAGGCGTGATGCTCGGGCACGATGCAGCGTGATTGGATACGATGGTATGATATGTGCTGTTTAAAATCTTTTTATTTGGCTATTTATTTATTTTACGTCAAAAAACAGTTTAAAACTGCGTATGACGTACTATGGAAACAAGTGAATTGTGTGCACATTTTTAAAGTTCTGTGATCCCTACACTAAGTCATATACTACTTAAATTTTGAATTAAAAAAAAGCGCTGCCATGTAATAAAATATAGTTTCAAGGATAATGACATAATTTAATTTTGGAAAAAAACAAAAAAAACTCCCATGTAATAAAATCTATTTTCAAGAATAAATAAGCAATAAATTTTGAATTTTGAAAGGGAGAAAAAAACAACAAAAAACTCCCATGTAATAAAATCTATTTTCAAGGATAAATAAGCAATAAATTTTGGCTCTTCCTGCCCGCGACAACATGGAAACAAATAGCATTGGATAATTGTATTTCCCACTGAATTCTAGAACGTGCTGAAGATGATTACATTTATGTCCAGAAGCAAAACAAGGGGCCATCTCATCATTTGCTCAATGGAACAGGGAAACTGAACGGAAAACCTAATCGAGATGGGGGTCATTGACCCGGAGGCTGCACAATACAATACTTGTTACAGGAATAAATAGGAAAATAACGTGGCGAACAACTACTTTAACATCAATTACTATATTATTTGGGAGGGCAGTGCCCCTTGAACCTCCCTGCCGCAGCCGCCACTGATTCAATCGCCGAAGCGATTATGTATAGAACACGGGGGTTAGTCATTGCCAAGTCCTGCATAGGCATCTGCCAATGCTGTGACGTAACGCATGTGCATTCGTATCACCTCGGAATCAAAAAGAGTTTTGGTCTAAACCATTAAGATTGTTTTGCTTTCAATACACGGGATACTGACGTACACCAATTCCCTTGTCACAGATGGTAGAAGTCTCTTCGTTCAAATGGAAATTCGGCTTTGGTGTTTGTTACTGCAGCGGCAGCTTAATGAGCACTGTTTCAACAGCAACAGCAGCAATGAGAAACAATTACAACAGCAACAGCTGCAGCAAGCAGATGAACCACAAATACATGATGTTCGATGGACTGTGAACTGTCTTCGCCTCCAGAGCTGTCCGAACGAAATAACCAGTTACTACCTGAACTTTTGGTGCCATTGAGTGTTAAAGCAGAGAATGAAGAATCCACAGATGCCCTGGATGTGCCTGGAAATGACACTGAAGAAAAGGATGAAGAAACAGAACTTACACGTGAAGAAGTCGATCCAGCTCCAGTAAGTAAAAGGTATACTTTCATTTTTTTATGTGTGTAATCTAAACAATCCCCAATATATATATATATATATATATATATATATATATATATATGATGATTATTGATGATAAATCAACCAAATAAGTATTTCCTTCAAATGAAAAAATCCTACAAATGAAATAAATTATGCCGAAGAGGCAAATGACGCAACGCGCGAACGATTTTCTAAATTAAATGATTGCGCATGAGGGAAATGGGCTTATAACATGAAGTATTTGATAAAGCACAATTTCAGGAATCATTTTAAAACAACAATCAACAACAAAATCGGACCAGGGTTTGCTTAATTCGAGAATTTTAATGTCGATGCATCTCAGTTTAATAAAAAAAAGAATATGTAGACGCCATTGTTGCCGAGAAAAGAGGCAAATTACGAATAGTGTTTTTCATAAATAGTAAAGGAGCGCCTAAAGGGATTGAGTTAAGATTTGGCAAGACAAAGCAACCAAAATTATAGAAATTTTGAGATTAGTCACAATTTTGGAGACGCCTAGGAGGCGAAATCAAGATAAGTGTTAAGGTATTATTTAGAAGACATGAAACAAGGACACACATTGTCGTGACGTCATGATAAGATGACGAGCGGCGAAATGTAATATTTTATTTACATAAGGCGCTGAGAGGCGAAGAAGACAATATGACAATTATCAGAGAAATTTCGGACATAATATAGAGGCAATGATAAGGCAAGTACACGTTAACAAATGAACAGAAGAGATACTTTTCGTTATGATGTTCGGTGCATTAAGCAGGTGATCTCTGCTTTTGTTGGCAGAAGAAACCATATAAACTAAGGACAACAATGCCCAAGGAAAGTTTCCGAGCAGGGTGTGTACGGAGGTCGTGTTAGACGCTGCATTTTTATGATTGTTCGGAATTTATAGTTTGAAAAACGGTTTATTTTTATCTTATTGGCACGAGCGTGTATGTATTGGCAAATAGTGGCACAATTAGTAAATAGTGGCAATGCGGGATAAGTTTTTTTGTGATCGCGGCCTGAAGCAGTAGTAGGCGGACATTTTGTTTCGTGTTTAATAACACGAATTTTACGCGATCTCGTTTGAATATTGAAGGGAAGTGCAAGCGAAGTTTTGTTTTGTAAAAGGACGTAGTGCATCTACGCGCCGTGATTTTAAACATTCTGCGGGAACTTTGTGTTGCGTTTACACCAGAATATTCCTTGCTTTCCGGAGTGTGTAAGCTTCGCCCTGTGAAATGATTCCTGATATGGTGGCTGGAGATTTGCGGTAAATTGCGCACTGAGGGTGTGCAAGAGCGGTGGCTGGCGACGAACGTGACCTGCTCTGCGTGCCGCGACGCCGAACCAGCAGACAGGGAAGTGACACGATTGGAATTATATTGGTTGCTGCAAAGAAACGCATTTCTGGCAAAGATCAAAGTCATGTTAAATTGGTACAAATTAAAAGTCAGATAATTGGTATTGCAAAATGCGCATTCAGTGTAGATATGAGATTGTTTTTAAGTTTGATGAATATTTTTCTTTGTGTTTATGTCAGTGAATTTTTTTTATGTATGCCATTGAAGGGTATTTTTTTGGTTATGTGTTCATTGTTCATTGTTTTAAGAACGAGAGAATCAGTTAGTCATTATAGAATAAATCAAGATGAACACATCGTGTTTATCGATTAAACCCTTTCAATGACGTGTTGTGATTTATGGTAGTTAGACGCTGACCCACGCGCGCGTTGCACGAGTATTACGTTTCGAACCCTGTACAGGGCCCATCACAAATCCATGACCCCATGAATCTTCAGAATTACGAAAAGTTAGCGAGCAAACGGGCTATTAACGTATTTAATAGAGGGAGGAGACGATTTTGTTACATTGGCGCCCAATATATTAGCGTATATAATAATAATCGAATTGTTAAATTGACAGCCCAACGAGAGGAATAAATGCGATTGTCATTAACACAACTTGAGTGTGAATAGGCTTACATTAATTAATTCGCCACAGTGGCGCACCAACGGGAGGCTGGAATAGGCTATTAAAATTAATCAATAATGTCATGTTCATTTTCCGTTAGAAATTACGGTTGCGATAAGTAATAGGACCATTGGACTGTAGAAAGTTCATAGACCTAGCATATTTTGAAATTATACTTTCAAATGATTATCAATGTCACAATTTTTAAATGGCCAATCGCATGCCGTTTACCCTGTATTACTCCGTATATACGTATGTATACGAGAAAGTAAAAACCTGGCATCAGGGCCAAAAGTGTACTCATATCAAATATGCAAATTTTTGCAGAAGAGAGTAATCATAATAAGGCGATTATTTAGTAGAGGTGCTATCGATCCAGTGGTTTTATTTTAAACAAGTCTCCGAATTGTCTTCGAACTGACGGCCCGCCAGCATACGACAACGTAATGGTAAGAAGTTGTACGTCGTAACTCGGGATAATAATATCTATAGGTAATATCAAAGATGGGGCAACGTTCTTGCAAAAAATTAAACATGCCCATTGTAAAAAAATGAGTCAACATTGCAGTAATACTAATAACTACAGAAAGTATTTCCCATGCACTATCAAATGTTAAAATATGCATGCAAACATGCACTATCAAACAGCCAGATATGCACGATGCAGAAGAAAAATGGACAAAACATGCACATAAAACCTTCATTTTACATCAATTTTTAGTTATATTGTCTTTTTAAAATGTTAAAAATTAACAATTTTTCTTAACTGTTCTATGTAAAATTCATTCTTTTGTCAGAAAAATGTATTTGAATGCAGAAAATTACCTCTTTACGTCACAAGACTTAATTAGAGTATACTTCGAGAACGAAATCTAAAGACGGCTCCACACATTCGGCATTCGTCGAGCAGCGAGCTAGCGCTCGCCCAATCCCGAGCAGCTGACGTGTTCGGCGAATGTTCGCTTCCTTTGACGTGTCGAAAGAACGACGCGCGGTGGATAGGGCGAACCCCGAATGTTCGTCACTCGGCAAATAGCGAGCAACTCATCCACACTATTAGGAATTCGCCGAATAACAGATGTGTGGAGCCTTAATAAGCCAAATGTGAGGTCAAATTCTGCATTTTCTGATTTTCTACAAATGTTTGTTTTTTTAAGTAATTTCAAGGCACGATTTGAATTTAACACTTTATGTAATTTTTCCATAGGAGTATCACACATCTCCAAACATTAATTCCAAACACTTTAACTTCTTAAACACTTTTTAATGATTCCACCAAAGGAATACCTACTGATTCTAATTTCTGAAGATAGGAAGATAATTCTTTCCTTCGTGTGTATGAATCCAGGATGTCCTGTTTTGTACATGTCTCTAGAAATGCTTTAAAAGTGGGCTAGTTTTTTGAACGGTACATTGCCTGGATGCTTTTGTACGGTGCAGAGCCTCAGCAGTACGCTCTCTGAGAGGCACAATATTGTTTACGTTTCTAGGTGGTGAATTAAAGTCCATTACTTTAACAAAATAATCATAACAAAAAATATTAATTTTTGTACTGCTTGGCTGCCTATTAGAATTATTTTGGCATGCATTTATTATGCATGAAATAATTTTTGATTATTAACAAGTGAATGATGTTATCTGGTGTAATTACTGCATGTTTATGTAGTAGTTTATAGTAATGTGATTACAGTAACATGGTAGTGTAATGAAAAATCTTTTTAATTTCTTGAGCTTAAAACATAAGCATGTTTTACACATCAATGTAACAAATGAACTAAAATAAGGAAGCAAAGTATCAATTGTATCATCATCATTACAAGTAAATTTCTATATTGTTAAGCAACTACATATGTACTGTGTCATTTATATTCGTTGTGATATTCCCATTTCAATAAATAATAACACAAAATCAGAAAATTCTGTATTTATTACCATAAATATCCCAATCTTATGTATCAAACCCCATTGAATGAAGAAGAGTGTATAAAGAGAAAAAGACGTATCTCTAGTAACAGACACGGATTACTAAAGACTTGGTCACATTAATGATGATTTTCATAAACATTTTTTCTTTTAAAATGAATAATTGAACAATTAAACAAAATAGATGCATTGCCATTAATTTCAGAGCATACTTTGGACTTCCAGTAGAAGCAATTGATAGAGTCACTTAAAATTACCATTTATAAAATTTTAATTAAGTTAAATAATTGTGGAAATTTATTTATATTTAATATAAACCCATCAAGAGTAGAAACCATTAAATTGATAATTATTAAGAATGAAGGTTTACCTGAGAGGATATTTATTAAAAATGTTTATTTCACAAGATATTTGTTACCATTGGGAATTGATAATACTGCCATCTCATGGCGTTAACACAAATTTGATCACCTTAACTTTTAAGGTTATATTTTCATTTGCACGTGACACTTTTTAACGTCACTTTTTCTCGCATTTATTGATAATGCTACCTCTTAATTAACTTGTTCACAGAGATGATATTCGTATATAGATGAACATATTTCTTTAATTCTAACGAAAAACGAGACATGCATTATTGTAAGTTAAACAGTGTGGATGATTAGAAACAAAACAAAACAAAAGCGAGAGTTGATCGGAGTAAATAGTTTCATAAGTTGGCTATTCCCATGGTGGAAAATGTTTCCACCACCATGTCCGCTCCGATAGGAAATTGTTTACGCTTCCGTATCTAGTGCGGTCTCGTGTGAGTCTGAACCGGCGAATCTAGTGCGGTCTAATCGATCCTGCCACTAGATAAGGTCGGGGCCGATTCTTATTTGAATTGTATTTGGTTGAATTCCATGGCATCTTAGCCATGGTGGGCCATGGCGTCGAAGGGCGCTGTGCGCCATCTGGCGTAATTACTGCGATGTTTTTGTATGGCGGAGCGGATGTTTCTATCGACGTGTTTTTCTTTATTTGTTGTTCTGTGACATTACTTTATTTTTTGTTTATATCTTTTTTGTTTGCTATTGTATATATCTACGATTTCTGAGACGGTGCTCTGTACTGTATTCTCGAAATGCTATTTAGGCGTTGTTGGGTACCCAATTGCCGAAACAACAAAAACATAAGGAGTAGACAGCAGCAGTGTTCAGTTTCCAAAAAGAGATCACAATTAAACGATATGAAATGCTTAGCATGGTTCTATAAAATTATTTCATGTACTATTTAGTGACATAGTAAAATTAGCTATGTCACTAGAAAATGTATGAAATAATTAACTCATATAATTATATGTGAGGATATTGTAACCTAAATATTGTAAGACATCCAATGTATTGGATTCATGAAAGCACTGGTTGCTTTAATAATCTATAATTGATAAGGTTATAATATTATATAGCATTAAGGTGATTTTGATATAGCTATAATAGCTCAATAATACATTACTAATTTTATTGAATGTATGAAATGGTTAAAGGCAATTGGGGACCTGACTTTGTATCTAGCCCTTGGGAAATTCCACAAGGTTGAGATATTTATGCATGGAACACTTCACGCCGGAAATGTTCCTGCAGCAGGCAGACTGCTTTGCCATGCAGAGCCCATAATTTTTGCTGATGTGCGTCTGAGGTTGCCGGAGGGAGCACTCAGGTCGTTTTATGAAAGGCTTACCACAAGAAAGGCGTAGAGTTTATTTAAAGCTTAACTAGAAGATGTAATAAAGAAAACTTTCTTTCTTTTTTAGATTTAAATTAAAAACATCACTTATTTCTTTTGCAAGGCTCCTGTCTACCTGCTCATGTAGTGGACATTTCTCCAGAGTTCCCCAGATGTTCTGGTGAGTGCAAATGCTTGCAATTGAAGGTAAATTTACCTTGTGTTTTGTGTGTCAATAATACCATGTCTTTGTGTGCAGATCCTTCTCCTGGTGGAGAAGTTCGTGAAAGAACACATGAGGAAGGGACTGTTTGTATCCTCCCATGACCTGGTAGTCAATGCCCTTTTTGGGCTGAAGATAAATGTTTGCCTTTGTTTTGTGTGTCAATAATACCATTCTCATTGTGTGCAGTCACTTCTGCTCCACCTGATGGAGGATTCTCAAAACATGTGGAGGAGGATTCCATTGCCATTGCTGACGAAGATGAATCTTTGATCACTTGAGTTCAATTAAATATATTATAATTTTGTACTGTTTTCATTTTTATGGTTTGTGATGTATATTAATAAATTTTTGTATTTCATAGATATTGCTGTACCACTTGGTACAGCTTTCCCTGAATCAAGTACTGGTGAATTTCAGCTTCGTTCGCGTAGGAAAAGTGTGTGGTGCCAGCATGATATTCGGCTAAAAAAGCGGTCTCCTGGCTCCTCTTGTGAGTACAGTAAAACTTCACTCATTCGTTTTTCAGGGGACAGAAGAAAAAAAATGTATAAGTGAGAAAAACGCATAACTGAAGTTGAATTTTATGACCAAAATAAAAACTATTTTTACTCTGTTGTATTAGAAAAGTTATTTCCAAAAAAGAATAATTTAATATACAGTTTAAAAGATTACTTATGGAAAAAGTCTGTTATCTTGGTCTTTAACATTATAAGCCTCAAACCTTACACTTCCCCTCAAACGTGATAGCTGGCCACACATCAACGTATAAGTGAGAATCGTATAAACGGAGTTTCCTGTAATTGTTTCTGTACTCAGATGCTCTTTATCAAAATGAAGTACACTTAAATCTCTATCCATAAAAATTATAAATTAAATTGTGTTATCACTTAATATTTAGTTTTGGCTGTCATTCATTTCTTTGTATTTCTCTTTTCAATTGCCTTAATTTTTTGGACAGGTTTACATATTTTCATACATGTAAAACACTGTTTACTTTGTCTCAAGTGTAAATGTAAAACATAAATATGATGGCATCAAATCATTTCTAATGAAGAAAAAAATACTTTTTAGGTTTCTACAACAAAAGTCACGGAGAAAGATTCTCATTAAACCCCAGACATCCAGACGCCACAATTACGCCAATTAAAAGGCCGTTTGATTTCTGAGACAATTAAGCTAAAGCTTTGTAAGCTGAAACAGCTGAAGAATCAAACAATCATTTGTACTGCTCCAGACTGAAACTTAGATGCAATGTGTAATGATTTGTGAGACCGCCCGCAAGAATGCATGGAACACGGAACTTTTATGTAAGCAAGGCTAGAATGAAATAAACAATGAACAACAGCGCCGCGTAATAATTATTAGGAAAGTAATAGAAGACATAAAGGGCGGAAATAGGCGTTATGAACAGTGAATAGAACCAAACATTTCAAAACAAGAATCACATTATTCAGATACGAATTCCGTAAATATCATAAATTGTGTAAAATTGTGTATAACACAGCGAAGATTGAAATATGACACCCATTCTTGTACTTCTGGAAGTATACAAAGTCAGGTTTTATTGAATATCAGTGAATGCCTGGAGTGGATTTTGGCCAAACTTTCAGAATTATAAGAGAAAATATTTAGATCAGGGCAAAATTAGTCGCGGCGCAGCGCTTGAGAGGGGAATTTATGTGGGGCTCAGAATAAATTATTATTCGGTTTCATAGCATGAAGTTAAGAAAGAATTGAAGAGCGACCGAAGATGTAAGTGACGTCATCACGAGCTGAGAGAAGAAAAATAAAGGTTTTTGGAAAACAGGAAAAGGGCATTCGGTAACGTGGTAATTACAATATTAAAGTTAGTAAAATTATGAAGGAGATAGTAAGGCGCAAGACGCCCGAAAACATTGAAAATGTAAACGTTTTCGAACATTTCTTATGGTGATGGGCCTGTGTTTGAAAGAAGACAGTCACTTGGATTTTGTGGACTAACAATGTAAAATGTGTTACAGAGAGAATCAGGTCGAGCATGATGATGATCGCACGCGTTTGATGCTATGTTAGATTTTTGGAGAAATTTCGCGGAAGTATTGTGCAAAAGTTCTTAATTTATATTCGGTTATGTAAAATCAGTTGTTTAGATGAAGTGGAACTAAAATTTAATTCAATTTGCTTAGAAATTCCGCAGGAAAATCACATGGGCATTCTTCACCAAGTTAAGGGCCATAGGAACATGAGCGTCCGTAAAATTTACAAGAAATGCACGTCGCCGAAATCGAAAAAACATTTAGGGAAGACGCGATTGGTTGCAGAACAATAGTGAATACATTTGGTAATTTTAAATGGACAGGTGCATCTGGGATCTGATGGCGTGAACGGGGACTGCGTGCATGAAAATGCATTACAACTAACAACGACGGGCGCTGACGAGAAGTAGCGCTGCGAAAAGTGGCACGATTTGTGCAATTACTGTATTTTTGTTTGTTCACGCGCAAGTCCGAAAAAGAAAACACTGTCAGACAAGTCTGATACTAGGTTAGGATAGGATTATCAAAAGGTCACGACAGAATGCGCCATTCACAGATTGTGTGTATGAGATTTTGTATTTATATTTTCAGTGTGCATGTTTGTATTTTTTTCTTGTGTTGTTTATGTATTTTGTGTTGTCATGTTTCGCAAGTCGGAGGAGCATATTGTATTTATGTTTGGGATATAGCATCCCATATGGCTCATAATTGCCTTGGATCCGTGTCATTATTTAGTAGTTGTATAAAATTTGACCCAGGCACGAACGAAACAGACGCTTACCTCAAGTCCGTATGGAATGAGCGCGCGGACCACGACCAGGTAGGATATAAATAGTGATTCGAGCTAGCAGAGGTACGGGCAACCGATAAGCAAAGGTATTGTGGCACCCAATTGTAATTTAGAGCTAGGGCAGGGCAAAGATAGTTCACGTGACGAGTGACGGAAAAGACTTGTGAATAGTTAGGTTATTGTGCTCGCCGTGTGAGAGTATGATTTACGAGGATAGTGAGTAAGTAGGAGAAATAGAGAAGTTACATTATGCGCCCGATGTGAGGGCGTAAATATAAATAAACGGAAATGGAATAGGCACAGTAGGTAGAGAGAGGAATATACGGTTGCAAATGATTCGGGGTGTTGTATCCTGAGTTCATTACCTTTATCCATGGAAATTTTCGTAATTTCCGTCGGGAGGGTACTGCAAGGCGGTGGACGCATCAGGAGAAGGTCAATCAATCTTCAAACGCAGTCCAAGGCATATCGGCTGCTTTGTTGTTACTTGACACTACCTTCTGTGCGAACATTGTTGCGTGTCCTTGAACGTGTTCCAATGGATATTGGAATTAATGATCATATCCTTGATGATGCAAAAAGTAGCCAGTTCTATGACTGATCAGGACAAATATTGTACCCTAATGTTCGACGAGATGTCTCTCAGAAAACGTCTTATCTATAATGATAAGAAGGGCCTGATCGATGGTTTTGTTGATTTTGGGTCGCAGGGACGCTCGTGTATTGTTGCAGATCATGCTCTGGTTTTTATGATTCAGGGTGTGCATCGGCAATACAAACAGCCAATTGGTTGTTTGTTGTTTTTTTTCAAGTAAAAACACGCCCTCCGAAGTTCTTGCTAACTTAATCAAGCGATAGTGAAACGCACTACAGCAGGTTAGTTTCATTGTCAAAACCACTGCATGTGACCAAGCATCGAACAATAGAGTGCAATGAAAATCCTCATTCGTGCCAGCCAGACTGGGGAAAGGAATGAGAGCATAAATAATGGAGATACAGTGGCACACCTCACTCATGCCAGCACTGCTGGGGAAGAGGGTGAGAGGCAAGAAGCCCCTAATGCTCACAGTGAAACTCTTGGTGATGCACATCCACCTTCACGCTCGAAGGGGAGCAGAAACGAATGACCTTCAGCCATTTTTTCTTTGTGGGGAGGCGACAAGATTTTGGTTGTATGATGTACGCCATCTCTTGAAACGCGTTTGCGCAACAATTTTATGGTGTGCAAAAGATGGAATGGGATGGAAAGTTGCTCGTTAGGACAACATAAGTTTCGTCTATGGAGTCTTGACAAGGGAACGCAAAGTACAAACCTTATTTAAAAAATCATGAATCCATAGAGGCTTTGTTGATGAAGGTAAAGTATGCTGCCCAAGTTTTGAGCCGTACGTGTGCGGGGCATATGCAAACTGTAAGAGTTCTTGATAAGGAGAGGCCTGCTGACCAACAGTTGTTGGATGGGGAAGCTAGTGCAGATGTCATTCTTGACTTCGATACGCTGTTTGATTATTCGAATGGCTCGGAGAAGCGAGATGACACAGTAATAAACAGGAAAAAGAAAGGTTGTGGTGCGAGAAGGAGGTCTGGGCACATTGCTGTTGGAAGGAAATGCGTCAAAAACTCAGGAGAATGAGTTTTGGTCCTGGGAGAAGACGTCTGTGAATGGCTTCGAAGTGAGATGGAGCTGGAAGGAAATTAGCCACTTCCCATTTCCGAGATAATACATATCCACCCTTCTCACCTTGGAATATCTGTGGAATGATGTCAAGGACACCCTCAAATGTTTGCATTTAAGGCGGCTAAACCAGGACCCACTGGAGAATTTGTTTGCTGTTATCAGACAGAATGGTGTGACTAATGATAATCCAACACGTAGCCACTTCATTTCTGCTTTGAAATCAGTAATTGTGAATAATCTTGTCAGGGCCAGAATCCGGAATTCCAATTGTGAGGATGACAATTTAGGAATTCTGTGTGATCTAAATGAATATGTCAGAACACATGGAAGAGTCACTGACAGCAGTCAGTGAGAATGAGGATGATGCTATGGAGGGGGAACCCGACATGGCTCATCCCCATACTGTAGCTGCAGCTGATGACACTTTTGCAGCTGTTCTGCATATTCCAGATGATGCAACAGAGGCCAATGCTCTGACGGAGGAGGACATGGCAGTTAAAAACATTGGGACCTACTATGTTGCTGGCGTACATTGTAAGTGCATGGTAGGGGTTTTGAAGGAGCAACATTGCTCAATATGCCTAACTGCGATTAAGAGTGATGAGCCATCCCTGGGGCAGATGTACTCAAAGTCTGGAATATGATCCTCATAATCCAGCTTTGATATAATACAAATAAGCTTGATTGTAGTGCAGTCAAATGGCCCAGAAATCTTTTTATGTCAGAATTTTGTTGAAACTCGAAGTTTGCACTCAAGAAGCATAAAGGGTGATGTTGTTAGTTTCTAACAGCAATTTTGGACTATGGCTGGCTTAGTGTCAGATCTGGCACGAAATAAAATATCCATGATGAAGTAAAGAGAAACCATATCCTAAGATTGGATTTTACATCAGGGCATGTGCCGTGATGTAAATATGCAGACTAATGAAGGGCATGAATTTTTGTAGATATTTTTTTCTTTTTTTCGATTTATTATTTATTTGTATTTATTTTATTAATTATTTAGTATTATTGAGGTTCAGTGTTTGTGTAATAATATCTGTCAGTATAACAGTGCTCTTTCTTTTGTGTCATTTGGTGTATTATTGGAATATGTGGGCAACCACACTGCCACTTGGTCACGGACCATACGCGTGTTCAAATTTTTGGGAAAAGTCACATCACAGAGTATCTTTGTTATAACCTAAAGAGCCAAACAATGCAACATATTGTGGAACATTAGTCTTAGAACAGTACTTTACATTTATCGCTTGATCTCACCGTCAAATTTGACGGTTCTCACTGATTTCAATAATGATGCAATATTAAAAGAAGTAATAGTCACTAGTTATATTTGGACAATTGTCTAAATTCGCCAGTTTCAATATTTACTCAATGGCAAAGTAAAATAATCTTTATGTCGGATTACTTCCCCTCACATTTATTTTGGAAATAAATGTATTCTTTATATTGTGTATGACTATTTACATAATTTAGAAATTAATATTGTTTATAAAATAACTACTTGGCCACACTCCTTTGGACAATAATTCCCATTCCAGTGACTTTAGTTCAAATCTAATATTTTAGTCTTCTTAATTGCCTAGCGTATTTTACATAAAAATAATGTATTCATTTGACGCCATTTTGAAAACAACTTCATTTTAAATGTGCCGGTCGTCATTGCGCGCCACCTCCATTGGTAGAACGCCGACGCTATTGGCTCAATCTGGGGCTAAGATGGCTGCTTCCCCCTCCATGAAAATTAGAAATTTGAATAAGAGCGTTGGGATCAACGTTGAGCGCCGTCTCTATTAGTATACTCTCTGGTCTAATCAATACGCGGCCTGGACTTGTATAGCTTCGTTCAGTGGACATCACGTAAATGGAGTGGTTGTCGGGCTACGAGAGGTCAAGTAGTTGCAGTGACGTACTCTAGATGGCTGCACCAGCGCTATTTTTGTCATGTAGTATGACATCGCCCAGGGACTACCCGCCAGCATTCGAGAAGGAGCGGAATTTACGATGATTAACGATGTTTCGAAAATTCAGCCAATCGCTGCCAATACTCGTATCGCTTCCATCGTACCCTTTGAGTTTGAGACGGACCCCGAAGACATTTTGGAAAGAAAGGGTGCCGTAAGAGAGTGCTTCGCAGCGAAAAAGGTGGCTCTGTTCCGTTTCGTGCAGAAGAAGCCAAAAAATATCAAGGTTCCTAATAGTCAGTATTATGTTTTCAAATATTAATTGTGACAAGAATTGTTATTACTGAAAAGACGAATATAACATAATTTACCGTTATGAATTCTTGATGTCTTTGGCCATTATTTTACAAATGTAAGGAGTGCATTTTAACGTAAATATTTTATAGTCACTATAATTTGTAGTGTATAATATGTAGCAGTTATATATAAATATTCATAAACTAAATTGTTTTAGAATGTAGAATAGTCTGTAATACGATACCCATTTCATATAATGGCACATTTCAAATAACCAGTATCACCATTCCAATAATGTTATAATACATTTCAAAATTAAAACCTATAGTATGTATGAATGGAGTTGTTAACATGAAATATAATGAATTAATATTTAGAGTTGAATTTATTGATGCCAAAAAAATGAAGGATTTTGTTTCATGTCATAGTAATGTCATGTATTATAAGTCATTACAAAACATTAATATAAATTTTCTTTTTGCAGAAATACGTTATGTGTGTGGTCATGGTCCCCAATCCATATCTGGAACGGGTCTTCATTTCCACCACATACCCCAAAAATTTCCATGCAGCACAGCTGTCATTTCTGCATCTTCCACCAATATCAGAATGGCGAAATGATAATTGGAAAAGGGTCACCTTGTGCTCTCATCATTTTCAAGAGAGTGACTACAACCGAAGACACGAAGAACAGTTCCTTGTCCGCTTAGTGGCTGGGACTGTTCCTTCAAAAATAAGTTTTAAGTCATGAAATAAAATTATTTTAAAGAGAGGGGAAAATTACAATGTACTTTGTACTGTAAGATACCTCTGCAAACATCTTTTTTAAAAAAATGAATACACAGAATTGCAACAATTGAAATTTTTATCATACATAAGTTTACTTCAAAATGGCAACAATACTTTGTAGATAGAATTCAAAAACAAATTATCATTTCCTTTCCTTAATACAACAGTACTGCTAACCTTTCTTTCATGCTAATATATCTGCTTCTAGACAAAATTTATAATTCAAAATCAATGGATCAAACTTACAAGTGTCATTTTCTTAATTGCAGATCCACCAAGTGGTCCAGGTGCCTTCAGGGAAATCTTCTCAACTCAAATCTGAGAGTACCCATTCAGGTAAATTATTATTTAATTATCTTTAATTTTCTTTTCAAAACAACATACCATTCCATTAAACATTTCGATTATTTCATATATCAAATTAATTTTCCAATGGCTTTTACTATACTGAAATTGGTACTATAATTTTTCCAGCTGTCTAACTAGTGGCAGATGCAGAAGGTCATTACAAATGGACACATTTGAAGAGAAAATCTGCTTTCAACAGTAGTCAAGGTACAAACTTCTTTGGGTACACCAGTTACCACTGCGGGGGCTCTCCAAATTTAAGTTTGTCTAGAAAATACTGTAACAATCAGAATTTGAACAATTTAGATGCAAAGAACAAACATAACAGGAATGGCATAGGTAGGAGATGGAAAAAACGAAGAAAGCGGTGTCGCGCACTAATAATTATTTTATAAATTGAAGACGCGACAAAATCCCAATTTAGCTGTACAGATCAATAGCATTCATTTAAGAACATTTCAAAAGTTATCGAAGCAAATCGCATCAGGGTTTAAAAAGATATAGTGATTTTGAAAGTACACTTTTGACGATATTACAAATTTACAGCCATTGTTATCATAAGAAGGTAATGTAAAAGGAGCATTTTTCTAAAAATTGAAGAGAACGCGTAAAGCGATTGTAATAGAAACTTTCAGGATTAACAAAGGAAATCACGCGGAAAATTATGACATTATAAGCTCTGAAAAATATCGAGCTGCAGTAGAGATGCAAATTAGTGTATATTTGGAATTTTCACGAGAGAACAATGATGCGTTATGGCATGCAACTACGTTAAGACGCGACGACTGAAGTAACAATTTTAGCGTTAATACACATTAGGAAATCGTAAAGAAATAGTAATAAGACGTAAATTGATAATGAAAAGTAGTAATGAGAGAAATGTGAAAGGACAGGGTAAATAAAAATGGTATGATATTTTTGGTGAAGACACGAAAAGCGATCAGTAAATGTTTCAAGAAAAAAGTGGAAGACACAACGCAACAATGACGAGAGGATGATATGGCAGCGAACTCAGAGAGTCAGACGTGCCGGAAGAAGGCTCGAAAAGATAAAATTTTAGTATACAGTTGTGCGAAACACAGTAAACATGAATGGATATAGTGAGTTTAGGCAATGATATTTCGTAATAACACGATGCATAACTTTTGAAATATTTGAGTGTGTCGCAGTATATTCTATAATAGAACTTTTGGAGGAAATATAGTACGCGATAAACATAATCGCGTTACTAGTTCAACATGTAGAAATAGGATGATGAGGAATGAAAGGACATGCTAGAAGATATTAGCGAATTGTGTAGAATTCTGATTGGATGTTGTTGACGTTCTTATAAGAAGAAATAAAAGAAGTCATCTTCGTCAGCATACTGATATGTTGACGGATAACTCTTTATTTCTTCCAGACTATTAACGAGTTCAGAAATTTTTTTGTAATGTATTGATTAGTGGAGAAACGCTGCGGGAGGAAGGATTTGGAGACGCTGCGTAATATACAGTGAGACGGCGCGCAACAATGGTTGCTACGGATTACAGTATTTTTCAGCAAAAGGAAGTTCATGAAACTTTGTTTGTTGTTTTTTTGTTATGAAATTCATATGTGAAGAGGAGGAGAAAGATTAAATTAGCTTCTGTACAAGATCAAGTTCTGTTTTAACGTAAGAAAGCGATTCAGAGAAATTTAGATATACAGGCAGAATGCGCATTCAGGTGTGAATGAGTTTATTTATAATTGTCAGTATGAATGGAAATATTTTGGATTTTGTATCCATGTAATTTAAGTGTATTATATCGTTGATGTGTTTGTTTATTTTGTTTTGTCGTTAAGTGTTTTATGGAGTCATGAAGCAACGACCCAGTTGAGGTATACATTTCAACTGAAATAACGAATGGCGTAGGATTTAAGAAAATAAATAATGTCGGAACATCTTGGTTCGACATTAAAGTAAACGAACACTAGTTTAATTGCATGTAGCTTGGTAATGACCTACGCCCACGTGCCCGAATAGTTGTTAGATCCTGTACAGGTCAGCCACAACCTCACACCCAGATTTTATGTGTAAATAAAAAATATCGGAGGTTCTGATCGAATAATGTCGACGGGCAACGAGTGACTGAGTATAACCAGGGCAATTGATAAGGCGGGTTTTAGATGTATTTTATTGGCGTTGCCAACGCCGGGCGATTATAAAGATTATGGTTGTATTATAAGAAGAGGATGGTTCATTACAATACAATTTGAAAAAGATTAATGTGTTATCGTAAGGATAAATTATTTCCTCGCAGTTCAAAAAATTTCAGGTAGCAAAATATTTTAAGATAAATATTTGAGGCAGACGAGGAAACGCTTGGATATGTCCTCTTTGCAGACATGGAAATGTGTCTCGTGAGACAACCATGTTGACTTGCCTAATGAAATTTTCACTCTCGTCAACTAAATTCCACCATTCCCATTAATTGTTGCTGACGGTATTCAGACATGTTGAGCTCTGTGTCTGGCTATTCAGGGAAGTAGTGCTAAAGCCTACCGGCTGCTCAGACATGTGTTTACCTTACCATCGTCCAAAATTCTGACCCGCATTCGTCAGAGTGTTCCTTTAACCACAGGCATTTCCAAGACTGTGCTCAATAGCATGGTTAAGCAGCTCTCTACCATGTCGGAAATTGATAAATTATGTGTCCTTGTATTAGATGAAATGAGTTTGACCAAACATCTTGATTATGATCCTATTCAGGATCATATTTTGGGTTACCAAGATTTGGGAGGGAGTCGCCATCCTCTTTGCCTTATTCTCTAGTTTTCATGGTGCGTGGTCTGATATCTGCATGGAAGCAACCTGTTGCTTTCTATTTGGGTCAGGCCATTAGCAAAGGAAATCTAGAAAATGCAATCAAAGAATTAATTAATTGGTTGAATTACAGGGCATTGGGTGTAAAATAGTGGCCATCGTGTCTGATCTGGCGTCCGCTAATGTTTCGGCTCTTAAAGAACTGGCCACAAAAACCATGCCTGACAGAGACGATCCAGTTATCAAAATTGGGAATGAAAAAATTTTTGTTTTTGCAGATCCACCTCATCTTCTCGAGATTTTGAGAAATAACTTCTGTGAATTTGACATTCAATTCAAAGGGTGGGATGATAATAAAATCAAAATTGCCAAATTTTGATGTTTTGAAGAGTTCTTGAACGCCGAGAAAAAGCAGAAAATGTCTGGGGTGTATCCATTAAAGTGATCATCATCTTCATCCAAAATTCTAAAGAAAAGATGAGAGTAAAATTAACTGCTGGTGTTTAGTCATAAAGTTTACACCATGAATTGAGCTACTATGCCCAAAAACTGAAATAAATTAGCTGAAGATCTGGCGGAATTCGTTTTATAGTTGATAACTTTTGATACTTTTAATACCTTCTTCAGTAAACCTGACAAGGAATTGAGAACTCCTGTCACTCAAAATTCTAAACACCATTTTATTTTGGGTACATTGCATAGAAGTCTTAAGATTTGAAATTTAGTAAATCATTCTGGCAAAAACCCTCAAGCCTCAAAGTCAATGTTTTAAATTTTTGTAAGAAATATTATAGCTATCAGATTCCTTTGGAAGGAGGTGAGGAACTGGGGTGAAAAGTGTGAAAACTAGAAATCCTGAATCAAGATCCTTTAGAAAAATTTTTTGGTACTGTTAGGCAGCAGGAGGCTGTGTACCTTACTTCCAGACTCTTTGTGGATATTTTCAAAATTTTAATGCTAATTCTTTTTTGCAATGAATATACCAATTAGAGAATGTTTTACACAACAATATTGGCCTTCTCGATTTGCTGAACTCCAAATCTGCCAATGGTAAACAGTTCGTCACTGGAACTTTATTGAACATTCTTCAACCTTCTTCAGCTTCACTTTGTTCAGTGGCGAAGAGGTTGAAACTTGCGCTGATTGGGTAAATAAACTCTGTAGTGAAACCACCGAAGGGTTGTTTGGTTCTGCCCGAAATTTACTGAATTTCTCTTTTTCGCCGAAAACATTCAAATTACCATTTCCCCTCCTCTTTTTGTTTCCAATGTTTAATGTATTTACCTTTACATGCCCATTCAGAACCTTCGTTAGGTAACACGACGTGTAGCAGTGCACACTGGAGTCCACTTTGACCGGATATGTTTAAAATTTTTCTTTCAACACTTCAGCAATTACAGAAGTATGGGTACAAGCCACACTTGTCTGAGAGTTGAGAGGAAACATGCCAGGCTATTCCTCTTCAAGATCTTTCTTGCAGCATACATAAAATGAATTATGAAGCAATTTTTAAATTTTATCATTGATTTTTGCAATTAATAAATTTTGTTTTTTTAAAGTAAATAGTTGTATCAGAGATGCTGCAAAGGATGACATCTGTTGTTATTTGTTTGTTGTTGTTGTTATTATTATTGTTGTTGTTGTTTTTGTTGTTGTTCTTATTCTTATTATTATTATTATTATTATTATTATTATTATTATTATTATTATTATTATTATTATATACCATAATTCTTGTTATTTGTTATTAATGACAGATGAAATCCAGAGAGAAAATTCTGATGGCAAATGAAATTTCATTACTAGTTGATACAAGTATATCTTACTGGGAATTCCCTCCCATTCAGGCTTCTTACTGACTAGCATGGCGCATTGCACAAATGACTTAATAAGATTTGTTTTAGAGGTTCGAAAATGAAAGCGAATAACAATGGATCTAGAATAGACCAGGAAAGATACCAAACTGCAGCGTGCTTGATTTTAAAGTAATTTTTCTTCAAGATTTACTTTGGGTGGATCCAAATAAAAAAAAGAACCTTTATTAACAAATCTGAAGATAACATATAGTACTAATACTTTTCTGAATGTAAATAAACATTAGGATTATGAAGAAAGTCGTACATAGCGTCGTAAAATGTTAAAGGATTGAACAGAATTTGGAATGTAATTATTCAGGATCTATTGATGAGTATTAATTTGGATATACATTATCAAAAATGTAGAAAAGATGAAAAATGTTGAACAAGATTGAAGAATTAACATTCAAAATATTTTTAATAACTTTTTTATGTATGATTTTTGTGTATGATAAGTTTCTAGAAAATAGATTAAAATACTTAAGTGGAATTGAGAATTAATTTATTCATTGAATTGGAGGAATTTGAGATAATAAATATTTTTGCTCTTTCAAATCAAGTAAGCAAGTTTTTCCAATACTTAAACAAAGAATTTATTTATTGCAATTAGGAAAATTAAAACTAAAAAATAAGTAAATACATTTTTTTAATGTTAAAAAATTAATTCAAAAACAAGGATTATAATTTCTAAAACAGCTAAATAGAGAGGATACGCTGAATTTCCAATGAAATAAACATAAGTAAAATTTAAAAATTGAAAATTAACGTTATAAATGAAAATGGGAACTTATTGCTTTGTGACATGTAAGTTATGAGGACCAAAATTAATTACACAGTTGTGAAAAGTGTTAATGAAAGTATGAAACTCTTCAGTTTTAAACATGAATTCTTGTAGAAAAGATTTAATTATCTTATTCCAACATTATTAAGATATATCAATTTAAAAAATCTTTGTAGTCCCAGGTTTTCTTTTGCTCATTCACATGTTACTAACATCTTGTTAATGAGTATTCAGTTGGTGCAGAAGATCTCACACCATTGTTGTATTGTATATTGGTTTTCTTATTTTCTAAAACATATGTATTTTAATTTTCATTTAGTTTTACTGCTTGCTTGCTGGAAATTATATGATATGTGTCCTAATCAGGCCCCTCTTGATTCTTATACCAAACAATGCAGAACTTCTTATCTAGTTATTAATGACAGTAGTGTCATCTGAACAATGTTATATTTAGATTTGAAACATGTTGCAAGCTGGACACTACTAGTCTACAAAGTATTTATTTTCCTGATTGTTTCTTGCAACTTTTGTGTTCTTTGATAAATTTATGCAGATGTATGGGGCCTGCAAAATATTCAGAAAAATTGACAGACTTATTTCTTCTTTAATGTCATAATGTAATGACAACTTTCAAAATGTTTTAAATTAGAGTTCAATTGCATTTTCAATGAGTGTGATTTATTATTGATATTAATTTTAAAATCTTTTATTATTGTGATTTTTATATTGTGTGTGTTCTTAAGAAAACATTTTGTTGTAACTATTTCTCTGCAATTTTGAGTTCAGTCTAGTTTAATTGTTTTAAGATTTCAAGTTTGTCAGTGCTTTGATTTTTTTGTTTTGAACTAATTTTTATTAAATATATATAATGTAAATAATAGAATGTTGGTTGGTTCTGTGATATTTATTTTATATTATATTTTCAAGCTTTTAATTTTCAGAGTGTAGTTGTAAGTTTATGATTTTGTTTTAGAATCATTTTATACTGTATAACTTCCATATTTAATTTTGTAGTAGAAAAGAAAAAAATAAATATTTTTTTCCGTTTTTAAAAATGTCTTTTTAATTTACAAAGTTACCTTGCCCTTCACAAAGCAATATATAAATAGTAATTAATTTCCTAGGAAGCATATGCATGGGACGTCTAGTGATGTAAAAGAGTAATACGCTTTCCGTATGCGACTACCGCGACACATACGAACGTCATTGCAACTGCGGAAAAGTTCGTTGCACGGCAGTCCGTCAACACACGGCCGTGTCCGCCCACGTTGCAAAGCCACGTTCAGAAAGTGTTTCTGAGCTTTGTCACCCAGCGGAAATAACGTTGTTCGTTTGGCAGTTTATGTGTTGCTGTGAGTGAGTGGAAGATATTACTATTTTAACGGAAAGCATGAAAATAGAAACTGTAAGCATTTTCTCTAAATTTGACATATTAGAACGTGTGGTGTGTAATTGAGGAAATTCAATGTTTTAGGATAATGAATTACGGAAACTTAATTAATGAAGCTCAAACCAAGTTGTAATTTGTGTTCTAATGGCAGAATATGTATGAATGGTATGCATTCTTCAAAGGATTGTTTGTGTTATTGTAGAGTTAAAGAAGAACCAAGTAGTGTCATTGAATAATAGCTGGAATGCTTTTGTGAGTAATATTTGCATTAGTGACATGATCTAATAAGCGTTTGGTGGTAAATAGAATGTAATTGAGGATTAGAAGAATGTACATTCTCTGGTTCTTGTGGTAAGATCACCATTATTGGAAAACATTTCCTTCTATATGAATCAGATATTTATGAAAGCTGAAATGAGATGGATATAATTATATTTGCAATTTTATTAAGCTCAATTCAGTTAGTATTCAAATGAATGTGGCTTTGAGATAACTCTGTATGAGCAAATGGGTAGTTTTGAGAGTTTATACTTGTTTTATATTTTCAGTACAGCATTTTTATATCATAGTGTTGTATGTAAACTTTATTACTTTTGCTTCTAAACAATAATTACCTATTTACTTGATTATTCAAATGATTTAATTCTTGAAAATGATTCATATACACTTTTAGTATCTGAGATACACAGTAGAAGTCATTGCCCAGCTAGACCACAGTTGCAAGATACCTTACAGCACTCAAAGCGCTGCAACCTTTAGCGTAGGTTATCGTCTCAATGAACAGTGGTATCAATTATTGTAGAAATTGTAAAACCTTTTTTAGCACTCCAGGTGATGCGGTGCTGTGTTTCTATTAGCAGGCTATCCAAGCATTAAAAAACTTCGCAAAATGTTTATCTGCACAATCATTGTCAAATTGTTTTCTGAACTACAATATTGAATTAAAATGAATGGAACATGCGTTTATAAATGAGAAATTAAAAAATGTAATTTCCACTTAGTGAGCAATTAGTTTATTTACATCAGTATTTGTACAAGGATTTCTTCTACTATAATAAGTATTTTTTAGCTAATTAATGATTTTTTTCAAAAACAATTTTAAACTTCGAAACCCACTGTATCTACATCCAGCCGTGGGCAAATGAAATTGTAGGAGGAATAATAAATTTAGTGTTCGGTAGTATTATTTATAATCGAAACCCCTTTAATCTGCACCACTATATTTGTTTGTTTGCATTCCTTTAACAATAGTAATGCATTTGAAGGGATCTCGTGTCTTATTTCCAAAACTTTTCATTTTGAGTGCAACATCAAGGATTACAAAACAACCTTGCCACTTGGAAATCTCGTTTGAAGATTTTATCTCCAACAACGTTACAATTTTATTTTTGGTGGTATAAATAATACAGCTCTCAGAATTAAGTGATGTAAATTCATTTTTTCATTGATAGTTTGGTATGTACTTTTCACAATAATTTTCATCTAAATCAATGTCTTATGATATAAAATTCTGCTGAAAACATTGCAACCAGTAAAACGCTTCTGTGAATTACTTATATCTCACTCTAACTACCTTAATGCAGTTTTGTACACCCGCCTTTGAAAACAACAAATTTTACCATCTGCATTAATTATCTGAAAACTACCACCATCTTCCTGTATTACTCCCTAAAACGAAATTGAAGTGTGCACTAAGTTTTTCACTCGCAAGTAAATCTAACAGAGGTAATGCAATCTTCAAGAAACCCCACAAAATCCCCTTCTAAATGTATTTTGATTAATTTCAATAGCTGAATGTGGTTTTGAATAATGAAGATGAAACTTGTTACTGGGAGTTTGCAGGGTAATCAGCAGAGCATGTGTTGACAGGTGCCCATAGCGTGATTGTGAAAGCAGAGTGCTGAGGTTGGAGTGGTTTTGGAGGAGGGACAGCATGTAAAGCCAGATGGAATTGGATGGCATGGTGCAGAGCAATTCACAGGGTTGGGGTATGGTAGGGCAAGTAACGAGCGGTATGGTAGGGCAAGGGTATCTTAATTATAGAATTATTTTTTCTTTTTGCCGAATTGGCGATTGTAAATAAGAGCCTGGGCAAAGGGATGGGGGGGTCAGCTAGTGTGTGTATGCGTGTGTGTGTGAGTGTGCGCGTGCGTGTAGCCTTCAGTGCTGAAGGTGTTTTTGAAAGGAGAATTTTACAACCTCCCACTCGGATCTTTAGGTTCCTAAAAATGTGGTTTTAGAGTGCCTAAAATAGTAGGGAATATGTCTTTAATATTTCTAATAAATAAACAAAATTGTATGCATCACCTTCATTTCAAACTGATTTTTAAACAATGTTTTATTTCAAAACACCTTTACAGAGAATTAGAAGATAAGAATAGATGTTATTGAACAATCTGTCTAAAATTTTGCTTTAATGCTATAAAAAGTCTTTGTTACTGTCAGTTAATTAAATAAAAGAAAAATTATGTCTTACATGAATTTTAACCATTAATTCAACATTTTTACTTATTAAATGAGAATCCTTCAATTTTCCTTTTTGCATAATTTTATAAGACAATAAATAAGCAGCATTTCAAGGTGATGTAGTAGTTTATGTCTTTTGTCCATCACAATTATTAAATGCTGAAAAAGGTCTCTGTGTTAGCGGTGGTGGCTGGATCATGTTAAAAAGAGAAACCATATGCTAATTAAATCCTCTAGGGAGAAGTGCCTCATGTCCGCTTAAAATACCTGATACTTCTTTCCGAACCATACATACAGGATTTTTGGCTACACCATTTGGAGTTTTTTGGAAACTATTTCCCCAACCACACCAACAGCTTACTTTAACTGACTTTCTGCTCTTGTAAATACTGGTTGATTCAGTGAGACTGGGTTTTAATGATTGTAATTACTCTATAGTCGTTTGCACTAAAAATGTGAAATTACTGCAAATGTATGACGGATCCTGCCTCAAAACTTTCTCTTATAGGACATTGGTATACACTAACAAGCTCTCATCCTTTACACCATTTGGATGAAGTACTTTTAGTCTGAAGTTTACGAAGTAAGCTACTGATTGATTATTAGTTTTTTTCCAAATCCTTCAAACAAATCAATTGTGAATTTCCAGAATTTTCTTCATCATTTCATAAATAAATTTGATATACTTTCCCCTAACATCTTGGTTTCATCTATGGAAATCCATGTGTAGGAATCTCCTACTTCTCACTTTATTTCATTCATGTGACTTGTACACGGTCTCAAGATAATTTTTTCTGAGTGTCAATTCAGAGGGTATTTTTTCCTTTGCAATAGTTTTCCAACAGTGACCTCCTTGTTGTATTTTCAACTGCATTCTAAGGAATGCTGGCTGCAGCGAATGCTTACACTTACAAAAATAGAACTGATATTTTATTTTTGAGGGCATGGGCTGGGTAAGTACAGTGTTCTTCTTAGAATCTTTTTCAGAATTTGTTTGGTGCATTGAAGTTTTCTTATGTTGTATCAAGTGACTTCATTATTTGGCAGAAACCTTGAATAAAATTATATATTTAGGAATATACTTTACTGTCAGTATAATCATATATTGTTTAAAATAAAATTAAAATTTTAAATGAATAACTAGTACAACTCACATAAAAATTTGTATAAGTTTAAAAAAGTTTGAAGCATACTTTTTTTGATAGTCACAGCAGTCAAGGAACTAATATAGTTACATGATTATAAGAAATTGTGCCTGATTTTCAAACGATTTCTGAGAATTGTTTTACAGAATATTTGGAATTCTTTTGCATATGTTAAAATTACAATTGTAATTTGTTTGTTTTACCAGTTGTTTGCAATTATGAATTTCTAGTGTATTACAAGTTCCAGTTTCATATCACGGCACATTAAAATTTCACTAAGGCTTTATTTATTGTTGCGCTAAGTCTAAACACCATGCCACATTTTATCAAACAGAAATCAAATAAGTATCCAGTCAATGAAAGGTTTGTTGTTGAATAAATAATTATTTATTGAATACAACAGTGTAGTGAATAAATTGATTGGAAATTTTAAAAAAAGCATTTATAGGCACCAAAAGGCAAAAATTTGCATTTATGTTGAAATAGGTGCCTATAGGCACTATAAAAGTTGGTTAATATCTTTGTAGGTAAATTATATGTGTAATTATCTATGTTAGGCTCAATAAAAGAAAAAAGGATAAAAACCTAAAGATCCCAAGTCTAGTAATTACTTTTATATAGGCGAATTATGTTTTATCATGTTTAATTGCAGTTTTGCAAAACTAAACATTTGTAATATACTTAACTTTTATTTACTATGTATGTTCCTCACATAAATTAGCGAGGAATTTTTAACATAAAATAACATGAGTAGCAGCTGAGTCTTTAACTTTCTATCAAACACAAATTTGCACCATGTTTTATTTTTTGTACTCATAAGCGTATTGTAATTGAAGGGTAAAAAAAAAATTGTCAAAGTTTTGTGAAGATACGTTAAAGATTTGTGTCCTCTAAACCCAAAACTTGGGTAACTTTAATAAGATGTAATTTTAAAATTGGTTGTCACATTATAATTCTACCTCAGGTACTTAAAATCAGATACATATTATATATTTTTGTATACATTCGTTTTAGTTTCCATGGATATAATAACAGATGACCCTCATTGGCTTGATACAATATAGGTTTAGTTATTATTTTTTGTAATTTTGATGTTCTTCCTTCTTTTATGAATAATGAAAGTCCTTTAGGCTTCATTATTGTGAACTATTTTTAAAAATACTTTTTCAGTTGTACCTGATGAGAGAGGCAGAACAGTTTCCAAAACATTAAATTTTATAAACTAAAATAAAATTGTGATTTAAAATACTTCGGGAAGTATTTTTAGGGATTGTTTTAAATATTAAAAAAAAGGGACTGAACAACATTTCAATAAGATATTTTTAGCTTGCATATTTCTAAGAGATGGATTAATGAGCACATTAAATTTGCTTGTTTGAATTTAAATTGAATGTTTCAAAATTGTTCCATAATTTAAAAATAAAGTGATGTAAGAGAGTTGGGAATCTGTGTTTTAAGATACAACAAACAAATGTGGAAATGTAGAAATATTTTAATTAATACAGATTTTCCCCTTCCTTCTTTTCATCTATAATCTGTGTCTGGTTCACATCTCTGATGGGTTTGTTTATTTGGTTTATTTGAGGTTACATTAACAACGAGGTCATTAGCTGCCACTAGATTGATTTTTAACATTGGGGTAACTGTAAGGGGAATACACAATGACAACATGAAAACATAGAAAATCCATGCCTGGGGCTATTACAGAGAGTAAGCAAAACTAAACATTAAGTAATAATGAGTCAATTTCAGATACAAAATTGTGTACTACCACATACCAAATCATACTTCTAAAAATTGAATCGGCTATTTGACGGGGTGCATTTGAACCGCCAAGGTGTCGCCGAGCTCAGTGGGCTCTTTAGTAGAGTTGCTGGGTTCTGCAGCGCAGCTGTGCGTAACCATTGACACGATGGACGGCCAGCGGTGTTGCCCTTCTCTGCGGTGAGAGTGGAGAGGGAGGGAGGTTTTTCCTCAAGGGTGGAAATCTTGGTGTCGGCGACGAGGGTGAAGGCGACGGAGGCGACAGCGGGGATGGACGCGGCGGCGGCGGCAACGGTGGAGGAAGCGGCGGAGACAGCGGGAGAGGCAGCAGTGGCGGAGACAGCGGGGAAGGCAGCGTCGGCGTCAACGGCTACGACGGCGTCAGCGATTAGAAAGTACACGGGAGGAAGAGTTTTGCGGGTGGGCACGTTGCGAAGTGAAGGGCAGGCCAAAACGGGATTCGTTTTCCGAGAAAGGATTAGGGGTGAGTAAAGGGCTCTTAAGCTGATAGACGGATGGAGGGAAGGGTGGAATTAATTGAGGCGGTGATGCGGACGTAGTGATCGGTACTGAGTCATGGCTAAATGAGGAAATATCAGATTCGGAAATCTGTCGAAACGACTATAAAATATTTCGGCGGGACAGGGGAACTAGAGGCGGGGGGTCTTTATTTTAGTTAAATCATGTATAAACGCGAACTTGAAATGGAAAAGCATTGAGCATGAAATGATAGGAGTAGATATAAGAATCGACAATTTGCAGACAATAGACCTTATTGCATATTATAGGCCACCAAATGGTAATTCTTCCATTCTTGAGAATATTCTCGAACTGGCGGAAAATTTGAATAGAATGAATCCGATTATTATTGGCGGGGACTTAAATGTAAGTGACATTAATTGGCAGGGTGATCTATGTGATAGAAAAATACAGCTAATAATAAATAAACTAGTTTGGGATGCAGGAATGACGCAAGTTGTTGATAAACCAACACGTCAACATTCTATTTTAGATATTTTTCTTATTAGACCGATGGACATACTGCGATGTTATTCAGGGAATAAGCGATCACAAGGCCGTAATTCTTGAAATAAATGCTACTGTTTCAAGGGAAATTACAAAATCGGTAATAGAATATGGCAATATCGTAAAGCTGACATAAATGGACTGCAGCATTTTCTAAAACTGAAATACGGGGATTTCGAAAAGTTAGGAGGGGGATTGGAAAACATATGGCAGAAATTCAAAGAAATCATTGAGGAAGCTCGGCAATGTTTCGTTCCTTTCAAGTACATAAAAAAGAATTCAGATCCAGTGTATTATAACGCGGAAATTCGCAAATTGAAAGAAAAATGAGAAAAGCGTATAATATTAGGCATCGCAGCGAGGCACATTTACGTAAATTCCAACAAATTATGAAAGAAGTAGAAAATAAAAAGAAAACTGCGCAAGAATCGTATCTTAAGTTAATTTTAGATGATAACGAAAATGCTTGGGCAAAGTTTTTAACTTTGTACGCCACCGGCGAGGTAAACAGGAGGACACACCTCCTATAGGATGGCAAAATGTAGATATCGCAAACGATGAAGAGAAAGCCAATGTATTCAATAATTATTTCTGTTCTGTATACAAACAAAAAGCTAACCAAATTATCATAGGGCACAATAACGTGGATCACATATTCAAAATTGATCAAACGGAAGTACGTTCACATTTGAAAAAAATGAAAAACTGTAAGTCTTGCGGTCCGGATGGTATTACAACTGACATGTTAAAGATAGCAGGGGAAACAATAATACCATATTTGGTCAGACTTTTCAATATATCAATCAACAACGAAAGTGTACCGGATGATTGGAAATCTGCCTTAATAGTGTCAATTTTCAAAAATGGACCAAAATGTGAAGTGCAAAATTATAGGCCAGTTAGTCTTACGTCAGTAGTCTGTAAATTGTTTGAAAAATTATCTAATTCGATTAGAAATCATTTGGATAAATCAGAATGGTTATTTCATGGACAGCACGGCTTCAGAAATGGATTTTCGTGTGAGAGTCAGATTATTTCCCTTACTCAAGACTTGTCGGAAGTAATTGATGTAGGGGGTAGAGTGGATGCAATAGTTATTGATTTTGCTAAAGCATTTGATGTCGTGCCGCATGACATATTGATATTGAAACTTATTGATGCTAAAATTGACAGGCGGGTAATAGCATGGATAAATGAATTTCTTCGCGATAGAAATCAAAAAGTCCGAATTGGACAGCACTTATCGGAAAAGGGTAACATTACTTCCGGGGTTCCTCAGGGCAGTGTCATAGGCCGACTACTGTTTCTTATCTTTGTAAATGATTTATCGCGAAATATAACGTCAAAAATTCGACTCTTCGCCGACGACTGTATATTAAATAGGGAAATTGCAGATCAGCACGATATGTTTCAACTACAGGATGACTTAAATAAAATTTACGATTGGGCAATAGCTAATCAAATGACTATAAATGGGAAGAAAAGTAAAGCGATCACATTTTGTAGGGCCAGAGCTTTTCATACAGTACCTTATCAGCTAGGTAATGACGTAGTTCCGAGAGTCTCGACCTGTAAATACCTTGGCATTCTCCTGGATTGTAAATTGGGATGGGAGAAACAAACGAACTATGTAGTGGGTAAAGCTTGGAGGTCTTTGCATTTCGTCATGAGAAATCTTAAAAAATGTAATACGAAAGCAAAGGAAATCGCGTATACCTCGCTTGTTAGGCCGGTAATGGAATACGGAGCTAGTTGTTGGGATCCGTACAGAATAGGACTTAAAAGAGCTTAGAGAGGATACAAAACAGAGCGGCAAAATATACAATTTCGGAAGAACACACCTGCGCATTGGGAATCATTAGAACGCCGGAGGAAGAGGGCACGACTTTGCGCGCTGTATAAATCTTACGTTGGTTGCTCCGCATGGCAGGAAATACGGGGAAGGTTAGATAAACCAGATTATTTAAATAGATTTGATCACAAATATAAAATTAGAACAAGAATACAAAGAACGGACGTAGGAAATTCGCCTTTGTAAACAGAACTATAGTAGATTGGAACGATTTGCCTGCGGCAGTTTTTGAGCCCTTTCCTTGCTCAGCGCGAGGTTTTAGAAAAAATATAGGAAATTAGTCAATAGGGTGAAAACGTATAGTGAAGTGAAGTGAAAGGTGCGATTATGCGTAGTCTACAGTAAAAAGTAATGAACAATTAATATTTAGATAAAGTTATATGCAGAGCAGTGAAGTGAGGTGTAGTGAAGTGAAGTGATTTCATTTGAAGTGATGTGAGGTTCCTTCGTCTATGTATACATGCGTATATGTTTGTATGTATGTATATTTGTGTAATATGTAAGTTTATTCATTTATATGTTTAGTGTATATGCATTTTAATGTTTAGTATAGTAATATGTAGGTTTATTCATTTATAGTTAGTGTATATGCATTTTAATGTTTAGTATAGGAATTTAAATGCCATCTGCTTATGTAGGAAATGACAAAGTCAATTTGTTTGTTTATATTTATTTTTTATATATGTTTATGTCATTTGTAATTGTTGTTTTGCATTCTGCCACCGGGCATCATCTGCCCAATTGTAGAATAAATTTCTATCTATCTATCTATTTACATGGAAGGACATTTAATTTTAGATTCCTCTGTATCTTTCAGCCGTTTTCTGAGTAATCTTTTGTGCTAGGTCTGTTTTAATCTAGATTTTTCAATTGTGTGTTAATGCTATTATGTACCTTCCCACTTCCTATATTATGGGTTCCTCTCATTAATACGTTATTAAATGTACTAGGAATAACTGCAGCCTTCTCCCGCATTCCAAACATTCATATTTATTCGTAAACTGCATATAGTTTTTGCCACAAACGCATTTTCTCAATAAAATTTCCTAATCATGATAATGTCAGTTTCCTTGCAATGAAGTACTGATTATGATAGCTTATGTGTTTGAGAAATTACTTTGACTTATCTTTTCTGAACATCAGCCAGTGATTTTTAGGGCACGGTCATATGCTCTGCCCAAAGTGTTAATACCATCTATCACCCAGAAAACAGCATGGTGTATCATTAGGAAGTGTTAAATACTTAAAATATGACTGACTTTATAAAATATGATTTTCAGATCTTACCTTTTTGTTTAGTTCCAGTGATATAGTTGTTTTATTTAAGATGTGCTTCTGTAAGTATGCTCAAATATTTTTGCGAACAAAACTCTCTCTGATTTAGGGCATTTGCAAACTGTCAAAACACATACATCATCAACTATCCTAATTTCACAATTAATGAGGATGCTGTCAATGTAACTATCCAGCATGAGTACTGAAGACTTCTTTTTCATCACTCAAAAAGTTTTCTTTTCAGAAGTTCTGTCCAAGATGTCTTTTACAAAGACCCTTATGTCATTTGCACATAATAACAGCTCGCCCAGGATTGCAAGAAGTATGAATACAATTTAAAAATAGTATTTGGCTTAAAATCAGTTACTGTTAGATGCCACATTCTAGCGTTAATTCATTGCTGTTGGTATTACATATTTTGAGTATTTGTTTCCTGTCAAAGAGGTAGGTTTCAGACAATTTGTATGGTACAAAATGTAATACTATATTCTAATTCCACGGAGATGTATTCAAATGTCATAGCAACATGTAACGTGTAATAAGAATGGATACTTCGAATAACAAGCAAGTTATATCCGTTTAACAAAATCGCAGCGATGAATAGTCAACTGTTAGCATTCAGAGTCTCAGAACGAAGTCTAAACCCGTTTCTTTTCGGTTTCCGATTGTCAGTGAATTTATGAACATCTTTTGTTGTAGGATCCTTTTGCTCCTGGCTGTGATAATGTTTCCGTTGCGTCAGTAAAACTGGAGGGAGGTTTTACTTTTCCAGGTGAGTGCTAGTAACTTTTATGTTTTCGTATCGTTAATTGTATCTAAAATATTTGGTCGGTACAAAACATACCATATTTTCACTTTAATGTTATGCTACGTTTCAAGGGTGAAAGGAGCGTTTTTTGAGGAGTGAAAGTTGAAACTCTAGGCCCGTACGCCGCGGATCACAAACATAACAAGACCAAAAAAGCCATTTTTTTTTCTCGTGTAACGTTATACTCTTTTTCGCCGTACTTGCGTATATTGTGATGACCCATCCGTAATTTGCTAGCCGCGTGGATGGTAGCGGCTTTTACCAACACAAATCGAAACGAAATTACAGTAAATGGCGTATGAATACATGCTCTCATCCGATAGTGATATTTTTCAAAAGTTGACCCGTTAGTTGGTCTCTTTAGCTGGCCAGCACTATACCCTTCAAAACGTTCTATGTGCCGCAGAAATCGATATAATACCATTCATTATACGTCTATGTGAATTACGTGTTGAGTTACGTCTGACATGATTTACTTGTATGAAAAGGCGTTATAATTGTCAAATTTGTGTTATTTGCCGATTATTGGGGATGTTCCAAATGTTCTAATTTGTAATGAGTTTTACAAATGATGACTGAGATGTGTTAATTTGGAGAGATTGTGATATAAATAGTATATCATAACTTATTTTAAAAGACGAGAAAGTAGGTACGTTATAGCGCCATTAATTTGTAGGCAAAATACATGAAAATGTTTTTCATGATTTTTTGTTAACACTCAAATTCCAACAGACATATTTTTGGCAAGCATCAGATTCGTATTCAGTAATTCAAAAACCGTAAAAGAGCAAAATCAACACATTTTTTTTAGATCAGTCGTTTTGAGCACGTAATGACTGGATTAACGGGGGACTCACAAAACGAGTTATATGATCAAAAATCGCCTTTTGTTTCCGCATCGTTACACTATTTTCTCTGTGCCACGTCAATAATAGATTCCGAATGGGGAAAATGAATTCTCGTGTTGTATTACATCGCGGTGCGTTTGCGTTCAAAGTAGAGTTGGCAGGTGATATCTGACATCGACGACTGTTGGCGAGCGGGCGAGACACGACAGCACAAAGCAGACAGACGGTGCGCCATCGTAGAAGAGCCATGTAGGCGTTCTACTTCTCTGAGAACATCGGGTAGTCATATACGTGCTAGCGACTGTAATCGCCAAACTGCACGACCAGAGTTGTGGTTGCCAGCAGGAGTTTGCTTCATTGTTGTGGCATTTGAAGTGAGAGGTGGTGTTCCGAGTTTGTTTTATATCGTCTACACACTTGGATTGTTCTTGAACTTCTGCACGTTAGTACATGTACTTCCGATTATAGTCAACATAATGTGTAGATTCCGGCAGCAAACTAATTATTCTACCTGCGGAAAATATTTTTGCACGTTGGCTACATTTTATGGATTAACTTGTTTTTAACAATGATATTTAATGTATGATTTGTCATTGGTCTGTTTCATTCTAAACAATATGTAACAAGTATTGTATTGTATCGCAGCTTCTGGGTCAATGACCCCCATCTCAATCAGGATTTTCGTCCAGTTTCCCTGATCCATTAAGCAAATGCTGAGATGGCCCCTTGATTTGCTTCTGATCATAAATGTTTAGGGGTAAAATATAGGGATAGGGATCACAGAATTTGGAAAACGTGCACAGAATTCACTTCTCCTCGTCGTACTCATACACAGTTTTAACTTTTTTTTAGGTTAAATAAATAAGTAAAATAACTAGTTTATAGGTGTTGGATGCAGCTATTATATCCATTCTCGACGTTTCTGGATATCTTTTCCGTTTCCCTTTCACTTTCTAATGAAGTCAAATACTATGCTCTGCCGCCCTTCCATTTATTGACACTATATATTGTGTTTTTTGGTGCTGAATTATTTTATGTACATTTCAAGGTGCAGAAGGCTCTCCACCTTCCCAGGACGAGCACCAGGACCAGGGTCAAGTGAATCCAGTGCGGCCGGGAGGGCAGCGGCCTGCCAACAGCGCCAGCCTCGGCGTCTGCGGAGCATCTCCCACCGCGTCCAGCGACCTCGCTCCTCACCAGCGGCAGCTCGCAGCAGAGCTTCAATATTCATGCGACGAGTGCGGAAAGGCTTTTAAACGGCGACCTCGCCGCACAAACGACCACACTGGAGAGCGCCCATTCATGCGATGTGCGAAAGGCTTTTAGTAACTCTGGCGACCTCGCCAGGCACAAACGCACTCACACTGGAGAGCGCCCGCATTCATGTGATGTGTGCGGAAAAGCTTTTACGATGTCGGGCGCCCTCGCCGTGACGCACACACTGGAGCGCCCATTAGCGATGTGCGGGAAGGCTTTTAGGTTTGGCCCCTCGCCGTGCACAAACGCACTCACACTGGAGAGCGCCCGTATTCATGCGATGTGTGCGGGAAGGCTTTTAGTAGGTTTGGCGACCTCGCCAAGCACAAACGCACTCACACTGGAGAGCGCCCGTATTCATGCGATATTTGTGGAAAGTCTTTTAAGCAGTCTAGCAACCTTGCCGTGCACAAGCGCTCGCACATCTGACAACGACCAATTGGCTGGGACGCGTGCTCGCTTCGCTTCAGCAGTAAGACCTCCATGATATCTCACTGGCAACGCATTCACGTGCCAAATTGAACTGTTGTTTTTGCTGCATACTGTTTTAGGCTTCTCGTGAAACGAGTAAATGTTTGTGGAGTATGTGGTCTCGCTCACGATAATAATTAAAATACAAGTTTGCTCGTTTTACATGTACAAAGTGTCAGTATAGTTTAATTTTTAAGTCTTTAACTGTCAATGAAATGGTAAATTGCACTTCAAGATAGTTGATATGTTATAAAGCATTAGAAATAATATTATTGTATGATAAAAAAACTCATTAAATTATATGTAAAATGTTTAGTTCCTAGTGATGTCATTTCAGGCACAAGTAGTGTTTTAAAATAAATTTTGTATTTGATGGCACAGACTTTATTTCTTGCAAAATTTAAAGACATACACAGTTTAAATAACAGCACTCATCACCATGTAGTTCAGGGTGTCCATTAGCCTTGAGTTTGGTAGCCACAACAACACAAACTGAAAATTTCAATCTCTTTGTTTGTCCATAAAAAATATTTTCAATTGTTTGCTGCATACTTTATCATTAGTAATGTCTCTATATCATTTTCCAGAGTTCATGCTCTCTCCGTACTTGATTATGCATTGTCATCTGTGTCTAAGTGTAGTAATGCAGTCTTGGACACCCTTCAATGGAACTCAGGCGATATATTAGTTTCCACGTTCGTATTTCCGACGTTCACAATAGCCGAGGTTCAGGTTCACTATAACCGAATCTTCTTATAGTTATTTATAATACAAGTGAAACGGGACTAGTGACTCAAGTTCATTATATCCGTGTTCACTCTGACCGGAGTCTACTGTATTTATGGCACAGATTGGAATCGATCCACATTGTTAAGAAGCTAATGGCTGACAAAAGTAGGCATATTTTGTATTTTATAAAAAAAGAATAATTTTTCTTCTACTTTAGACATGAGGTTATTGTTTATCAACAAACAACCTTTATTTTGAGAAGTACTATTTCGAACGGGGTTCGTTAAATTTTCGCCAGATCAAAAAACTTGCAGATTTGTTCAAAAAGAAAAAACTAAAAGATGATGTAATAAACCCCCAGAAGGCCACTTAACGCAAAATGCATCGAAAAATACATGTAGGAAAACAATAGGGGAATGACCGGTAATTTCTAAACAAATATTCCGATTTTTTAACCGGTGCTAGTGTCGTTTACTGATAGACTGGCGGACTGACGTTTTGAAGAAAAAAAATTGGGAATAAAGGGCCACTAAACATGCATAACTTTCTCAATGCTATGTACATGACTCCGTATATGTTCGACTACGAGAATGTAAAACTAATGTTGAGATGCGGAAATAGCGAGGGTTTATCTGACGACTCCCGGTGGGGGCACAAGAGAAACTCCTGCTGGTCCCGCTCGCTCGCCACCCTCGTGCCGCTGCTTCAAGGCCCGATGCGGCATGGAGATTACATTTTGCCAAATTTCCCTTTACGAGGCCCGTATTCATCCGAGTGGGGCGATTCATAAGGCGTGGGATTCAGGAAGCACGCAGCCATCGTGCTATTAAGAACACAATTCTTCCATTCACCCAGGAACTATAAGAAAACAATTTGGGTTAATCCTATATTAAATATGAGCCTTTTAATGATTGAAAATCGGACCATTTCTTCACACGATATTAGTAGGGATACTTTCGATACCTCGATACTGGGGTGGTATCGATAGCGATCGATACTTTCGGAAAATGACCCGATACTTTCAATTATTTATGCCATTCCCCATCTCTTTTGATTTTACGAAAGAATTGCCTTCTCTACATTCCTCTTTCTCCTATTTTTCTTAGCAACAAGGAACTGTCCGTCTGTTCGGATTCACTTACAGTCGTTGAAATTCCCCAACGCTGCAACGTCCGAGCACCGTGCCCCGCTTTTTATTCCTCGCGCCTGTCACCATCTCATGAGATAGCACGCAATTCGCGACCAATTCAGCCTTGGGAAACTCCTCCTTGTGAGCTCCTGGCAATGTAGTGACGACAGGCACGATAAGCAATGATCGATGACAGCGTTTCTGCGGAGACATCTGACGGAGCTCTTGAGTTCAGTTCTGCATTTTAAAATGACTGAAAGACTAGATTAGTGCATTCCACCAACAAAAAGAGTAAAGCGTGGAATTATTTTGAAGAGGACTCAAAAGACGAAAATCATGTTAAGTTAAGAATATGTGAAAAACATTTTTGCCTGGCGAAATATAACACAATACTAGTAATTAAAAAAACAAACAAACATGTTACATCAATACACCAGGTAGTATTCAACTCCACCGAACACAAGTGAGCCAAGCCAACTAATGTTGCACCGGACGTTTGAATCGTCGCAAATCGTACAAGGAAAGTGGTAGAAGTTAATGATCCATGGCCAGTCCTGTCAAGATCATCAAGTTCCAACACAAATCAACCAACACTCATTGATTTTTTGGCCACAAAGAACAAATTTATATCAGGAGACAACCGTTCAATAACAAGAAAATTCGCTTACATGATACGCAAAGATAATCAGTCGATCAGTTTTATTGAGGACAATAGATTCAAGGAATTAATTGAACATCTTGAACCTAGATACACCATGCCAACAAGAAAATAACCACCCTTTCATCACCATTTCGATTCTCCGATATTTCCGTAGTTAAAATAAATCACTGTATATGATTCCGAATAACACATTTTCATTATCTACATTAGACATTTCAAAATAGACAAGTATTCTTAAAAATTTAAATTAACTTAATTTATTTTTTCGCCATCCTCAACTACTGAACCCCCGAAAATGCATTGACATGTGGTCTCTATACAGGAAAATTCTGAAGAGTGACAACGAAATATCATGCAGTGAGTACGAAACCACAGCACAAGAATATGAATTAAATGTGCGGACTTTCTTCCTCCTGATGCAAATCTATTATCTTACTGGAAAAACAAAGTGACTCTCCTCAATTTAAGAAAAAGTGCTGTTCGATACCTGTACATTTAATCAGCTACAGTGTTTTCGGAGAGTATTTTCGGTACAGCTGGATTGATATGTAACAAAACAGAAATAGAGTGGACCCAGAAAGAGTTAGAATGTTGGTTTTCCTTAATAAGAATCTTTATAAAGTGTAAAAAATGTATGTTCATCTCAATTAGTTTTTAAATATTAAAATAGTATATGTATGCATGTGTGAAGAAAAAAATATATCCTTCCAATTCTGATTGAACAACTTTCCCTGATGAGCCTTTAAAGTAGTATGGTATCGAGTATCGAAGATCTCAGACAGGTAATGGTATCGAGAATCGAGAAATTCCAGTATCGATCCATCACTAAATATTAGTAATGTAATTTTGGCATAGTTTGGATTTGCAAAGTGGTGGCAAAAAATTGAATTAGTGTCGTTACATTTAGCTTTAAATCCACAATGTTTGTACACTAATAAAGTTAAGACAACTATTAGAACCTTTGTTGGGTGTCGAACATTGAGAATGATACGATATACATAAAGAATTATTAAAATAGAATAGTTATTACTATAGTAAAATGAATAGAACTGTAAAGACGGATACGCTGTGTCAAAGATAAAATCAATTTTAGGCCGCTGACAGTATATTAAATATTACGATGTTTTTTTATTAAAAATGCTAGTAAATTAAATACATATATCTTCAAATGTAATACTGTTTACCTTTGATATTTAGCAAGATGAGCCAATAAAAAACAGTTTACGATCGCGATGGAATCTTAAAAAACGCGTGAGTTCTTAAAAAGTATACGCACATTTGTCTTAAGGTTCAAAGTCGCGTGCTCTTGCCCAGGGACGGGGGAGGCCATGTATGCAGGAACCGTCAAGTTCATTCCTCAGGCATATCCGTCGATGCCTTCCTAGGGAGAAAATACAAGAAAACTAAGCCTCACACCAGTTACATGCTTAGATTTCTTGTATTGTGGCGTCAGTCGGTTGCAATAATACACAGACGACAGTGGGTTAAATAATGGCTGCTTTATTTACTTAATTCCACCAGCGAAACAACCTTATTTACACAATTAAATTAATTTAAAAAGATCCCACTACTCGGAATAATCTGCCGCTGCGGCAACCATACCACTACGCTCGAAATCACATTCGATTGCATGAATCGCTGCATCCTACTTCCATACTCGCCCTTGAGTCTCCCTGTCCTTACGGCAAACACATTGCCGGACCTGTCCGCCCCCCTCGCGGCCCGCACCCAACCAGACATTCGTCGACCGGCTCCTCAACCAGATGCGCAATCCTCGAAGCGAAAGAGATCGGAGCGTCGTCGCGCCCGGCGCAGGTAGCCGGCACCCCTTCCACGCCGCCTCCTGACTTTTTCCCAGTCACATCGCCCTCTATTACAAAGGCTAGCACGTGGACGCCTGAACGTTTTCCCCACGTCACGCGGCCGCTCGTTGAAATGCGTTTGTATCCACGACGCTACAATATTTCTGTTTAATGATGCGTCGCGTTACTTGATATTGTAAATATGTTGAACAGGTTTTGGTGCTGCAGTCCATCCGCACATTAGTAACACAAAAGTCGGATGGATAAGAGGAAAATAATAAGCGATGCGGAAGAAAATACCTAATTTACTGGTAGGCAAAGTAATATGCGACCTTTGTCGTCTGAATGTCTAAACAACATACCGATCTTAGTGACACTGAAACTGAAGTGAGGAAGACGAGTGAAGACAGGCTACTTAGGCCCCGGAGATGCGGCGGAATCCACCATTGCGATTAGATTCCTCTGGACCAATCACCATTTTCATTGCGGAAACAAAATCGGGGAAAATCTCTCCCTCGAAGAAAAGTAAAACCTCAAGCACAACTACTGTTTACGAATTTATAAAAAGCTGTGCAAATTGTTAAAAGGGGGGAGAAAGTAAAACGGACACCAAATTACAAAATCGGTTTCTCGAGTTTTGATGGAAAGAGCTGCAAGCAATGTGTGTTCGATGGATCAGATACTCTTTATGAAGTATTCGAATTCATCGTTCAAGCAACCAAAAAGTGGACTAGTGCAGACAGTCGAGGTGATCATGGTTAAAGATTCTGGGGCAATTGTTTTCAATTGTTGTTCAGTTGTCGTGTCATTGACTTAACTTGTCAAGGGCTTTTTTAAGGAACTTCTTTGTAATTGATCCTTCATATCTACAAACTTAAATAACTTTGCCCTAAGATTATACGATTTAAAATGTTCATAGTCACTTTGATAAAAATTGTGGAACATGTGATAGGAGGTTTCTGTCTGAAATTAGCCGTTATAAAGAAAATTATAAAATAGCATTATGGCGTTTTTTCTTCTTTCAATTGAAAGTTACAGTACCTCTTTTCTTTGCCCCCAATGATAGATTAATAATAGTCATTCCCGTAACACCGGACAGACAAAAATCTGAAGAGTTCCAAATTCGCATACACTTTCTATTACGATAAATAAAAGACCTGCATTTTTTGCCAAAACAAATATTTGAATTTACGAAATAAAACAATCAAATTATACTCATTTTCTCTAATATCGCAATGATTCATAATTTTTAGCTGTAAAGCTTGAAGAAACTTATTCTTGATCTCAAACTAAAGTGAAAGAAGCAATCTTTCAATCAACGTTTATAAAAAATACATATTTTTTATTCCGAATGTCTTAAATAGTTTTCAAAACAAGATTTTGGAATAATTCCCATGATTTCACCGGCAATATATATTTTTTTTATAATTTCAATTTCATGATGCAGATTTTCAAAATGGTCTGTTGTAGAACTCGTGTAGAAAAAACAAAAAAAAAAAAAAAAAAAAGGATGTTCCAACGGTGCGGCGGTGCAATGCCTTCTATTGCTACAAACCTAACATGTATGTCTGACGTCAGCACCTTATGCCTTTCTTTCCGCGACTTGAAGGTTAGGATTGATTCGAACACCAGTTGTTTTTTGCTCATAAACTCGTTTTCGAAATAATTATAACAATTTTTGAAATCGATTAACCGCAGTTGAATATTAAATGATTTACTTAATTTAAATGGACGATTGATTTAAGGACGTGTCTTATGAAATAATTTTTTAATATCAATGTAGTGTATACTATTCAATACATTAGATTCTCTGGACTTTCGTTAAAAATACGTTATTCCAAATGTGTTCTTAAATACTAGTTAGAATTAGCTTCAACTAAATATTCATAATGTGAAGTATTATTTCGCGAATAATCCTAAACATTGTAATTTATTTTTACCGAAATTTAAGTTTTGTCTGAGGTTTTCATCACATTTCAAAAAATTTAAATTAACTTTTATGATTTAATTTAAGCTCTATATTTAATTTATCGATTATATAAATGTAGCAAATTCATTATTCATTTTAATTATTAATGCATGAATATTATTACTTACCTACAAATTCCAGCATTACGAAATTTAAACTGATTAATCTCTCTTGCCCAAAGACGGAATATAAATATTAAAATATGTGAAATGAGATATAAATAAGAAAACATATTAAATAACATATTAATATACTTCAACACAAACACAAGGAGTCTCGAACGTAGTTACGTCAGTTTCTTCTAAATTCAAAACAAACTAATTCAAATCAATAATTTACAGTAGAAAAAGTTTTCTTGCTCACATACTGACTTGTTCGACGATCACATTCTGAAAATATTCGAGACAAAATTTATTCTTGCATTCGCTTTCAATTGAAGGCCATTATTAATTACGCGTTGCAAATTTTGATACTTAAATCTTTCTCGTATTTCCTCTACACTCTATCTTGATGTTACTGCTGAAGATAAATATTTAGTACAATTCAAAAATATTGATGGCTTTGCAGCATGTTTTAACTTCGGTTTTCGTAGTGATGCTTGAAATTCCTTTGCATTTTCGTCAAGAGTCCCTTGGGCGAAAATAGACTTCACAAACCTGCAAGAAGGTAATGAATGTTAGAAATAATGACTATTGTTAAAATATTTTTGTTAAGAATTCGTAAGACAATTATTAAACCTGACAGCATTTAATACATTTCATCAATTACCATCTCAATTTGTCTGAAACCATGACAGTAAAATAATTAAACATAACCTCAAACTTTGATCACGCTGAGATGTAATCTTAAGGTGCATTTATTTAACGCAAAACAATCGATAAAAGTGAACATGACTTGGGGGTGAAAACCTACATTTACTTTATAGGCGCAAAACAAAGGACCGTGTCTACAATTTCTCAACAAGACAAGAGAAAGTGGACGAAACTTATTCGATTGATAAGGAAGCTTTTGGTTGTTTACAATTCATAATTGAGATTTGTGTACTAAATTGTTTAACTCTGAGACATTTATTTTAAATTATTACCACATTATTGTTCTGAAATCTATTAGAAACGTTTTTTTTTACCTTGGAATGCTGATTTTGTAGAAACTTTCTTCTTTTTAGGCATGCCCATTTCTTTCGCCGCCGGACAAGAAAACACTGGATCTCGGTTTTTCGTCTCGAGCCATAATTTTCCCGACATTTGGGATCGCACCATTTTAAACCCATATTCTGGATTTTAAGTTTAGTAATAATACAAATATAAGTCGATAACCGCGGCTCAGAAGAAACAATGAATCAACTAAATGGCATTTACTAAAGCAAGATGACTCGTACATGTCGGCCTACAAACTCCTAGGTCACAAGCAGCTAATAACGTAGTGTTTAGGCCTGTAGTAATAGAAGGTATTGGCCGGTGCAACGCCATCTTGAATTTCTAGAAGGCATTGGCCGGTGCCACACCGTTCTGTCAATGCCCAATGTCTGTGTCTCCACTGGGCTTGCGCACCCCAGTCCTCGCCCGTTCCTCGATGTCAGCAGGGCGTTTTCATTCAACGAAATGGCAGCAAGTCGACCAAGCAACACAAACACAAGGACCCGCCTACATCCAACAGTGTTTTGCGAACAAGCCCTAGGCCCGCGATCGGTTCAGTCCCACTGAAGCACTGACACAGTGCAAGTAATATCTACATCGTGACTTGTGTATATGTGCGATTTGTTTTTTTTTTTTCTTTTATAGAAGAGTTTCGACGAAATGATTTGAAGATGGCAGATACGCTTTGATTCACATTGAAATTAATAAAAATTTACTCCTAACTTGAAAATTTGTAACAGACGCCGATGAAAAACTTAAAAATTGTTTACAAATGACAGCAGAATTTCAGTAGGTACCGTTGAAACATTTTGCTGGTACAAGTCAACACGATAAAAATTCAGATGAAGAAAGTAATTCGTAATGGCATATTGGAATGAGAGTCGGTGGTGAGATATCTCCGTAAAGCACAAGCGTCGCTGGCAAGCGCATAAAATTATCACATCTGAATGGAAGTTTATTTTTATTTTATTTAAGAAAAGGAAAGTGCGACAAAAAATATACCCTCGTCCACAATTGGAGAAAATGAGACGAATCTTGAGAAGCAGAAATATTTGATATACAGGAGGTAGTACAGAACAATGTGAAGATTGTATCATAGAAAAAATAAGGCTTTCAGTAGGAAACTTTCAAAGAAAGAAATTGTCATTCCTTTCAGAACTGGCAGAGAGTTTCTCGTAGCAAAACTTTCTAAATTCCTTGATGTGGATTGGTTTTACTGTCTTGCAAAATCCTCTTGCCAGCTGCCTTTTATCGCCGCCCAAACTACTTTTATTTTGAAATTTTCTCACCTCGGTTTTCTAATCGCAGAACCCAAATATTACTTCAGGAGTATTAAAAAAAAAGTAAAACCTGGCCTAGAATAGCAATTTTCATTTAAAAATTAGGAGCCGTCTTTATGAAAATGGCGTTTAAGCGTTAATGTAAATGCGAAATTGGAAGCTCTTTTTCACAGGAATCTATTGAGTTTTCCAACAACTTCAATTCAAGACATTTGAAGAACTTTCACTTACAAATGCAATGTATAAGAATCGATGGAAATTAACGGCGTGAGAGATGTTTCAAAGAATTTTTTTTTTGGCGCCGTACGCCGTAATGAAATCTATCATTTATAACAATGCATTGACGTTAATTATAAGCAAAGAGTATGCGTTTCAAACGTCCCGTCTTGGACTTATATTTTCTCCAAAAACTGTGGGCTAGCTACCAAGGAGAGAGAGGCACACATGTCTTTCGTATTATACTCTTTGGAAGGAGGAGTGTGCTTTGACACTCTGAACAGGTTGCATAGGCGCTCGCGAGATCGCGCCAGCTACTGGATATGACCGATATATATGCTACCGACTATCAATTTAATTAAGTGGGTGTGGTAATGTATTTATTTGGAGATATACTCTTTGGGTATTGCGACCTCAGCCGAGAGTTATTGTCGCGCAAACACTCCTGCATTGTCGTCTATTCTCGGAACTGAATCCATTTCTTAGTATGGCGACACCGGGGTTAATTGTTGGAGATTTTTCATGTGGGCATTTTCGCAAAAGATCGCCTCGTCAGTTAGAGAGCGTGGTGGCGATTTGCATCTCGGTTGTAGTAAAAAATTATATTTTTGCCTGTTGGTAGTGGGGACTGATGCAGATTGAATGGAAAGAGCGTGTGTTTGGGCGCGTAAAAGCTGATAGTGAGCTGAAATTATATTTGCGCACGAACTATAACGGAAAACAATCTTCCGTTTGCCTAATGTAACACTGACAACAAGGTAACGTTGACAACTTTAATTTTCAATAATTCTTACGCTGAGAGAAACTATCAGCTCTTAAATAATTGTCTTTCAGAATTTTTTGTTGTGGAGCTGTGGCAAACTGTTGTAGACAAGCGATTCGTTCGTCTGTGGTTTTCCCAAAACTCTGATGAAGCTATTTTGCAGCCTTTCACTTACCAAAAGTACAAAGAAAACAGTTGGAGCCGTTTCTGAGAAAATCTTTTAATTTTTTAAATTACCCATATCGCACACAATATTGCGCGAATACTACTTAAAGTTTTAAAAACTGAACGCGACCTTATTTAAAAAAATAAATATGGAGAAGAAATTTCAATTGCAGGAAAATCGTCTTCAATTTTGTAGTCGTAGGAAGACGCCGAAAAAATTAAACTTTAGGTGATGAAGAGAGGGAGATGGTGAAGAGAGAGAGAGGGTGAAGAGATGGAGAGATGATGAGGATATGATGAAGATGATGTTGTTCTCAGAAGTCATGTATTGATCACTTTTTTACAGGGCAGTACCATTCTGTCCTATTTTCGTTCATATTATGGTTAATATGTACAACTTCTCCATCTTTTAGTAAAGAACTTGTTTAATAGATCTCAAAGTGGTGGTGGTGAATACTAATTTTTAACAGCTTAAAAAATATTTCACTGATCCCTCTATTTTTAATTCTTGTTCAGAATTAGTGTGAGTTATTAAATCGGGCCAGTAGAAAGTGTAGAGGCAATTTTATAATTCTGTGATATTTGATTCTGCGATTTATTTTCTGAAAACTTCATGGCTTGGAAACTAAATATTACCATCACCTATTTACACATGACTATACCGATATATCATTTATTTTCAAATTAGTTCTTTTGAATTGTTCAGAAAAGATAATGACAATGTATTTTTAAATAAACTGATTAATAATAATATAGATAGCATTGAACTATTATCATTAATCAAATGGAAAATACCATAACACACCCCAAGAAAAAATCTTAATCAAATGTACTCTATTCCCGTTTGTAAATCTAACTTGGGATTCAATTCACTAGCATGGCAAATGTGTAGAACTGCTAACAACTGCGATATTGATTACATTGTTCTTCGTTACAAAGTTTATAAATCATGGAAGTATATAGCACATTCAGACTGAATTCTCATATCCAATGGATCAAAGCTTGCACTAAACAAGTCTCCAGCCTTCCGAAATTCTCTGTGGTTTCATTAGGTATACAAGACCCCAGACAAAATCCAGAATCATTTTGATGATAAATGCAAATATTTCTATGTTTTATTTTGGCTATTTTTGTACTACACATTCAGGCTGAATTCTCATATCCAATGCATCCTAGCTTGCAACACAGCAGACGTCACATAACAGCAAGGCTCTAGTGAAGATGCAGCATGCATGAGGCTGTGTTGAGCAGGGTTTTTCTTCTGCAGACACCTAGTCTGTAAGTGATACCATTTACAAATAATTTGTATCCGTCTAATGGTTTAAAATTCTTGGACAAGTCATGTCGCAAGGCAACGCCACGTGCATTCACAAAGTCCCTCTTGTTCTATTTGAAGGAAGCGATGACTCTGCTGAGGAAGTACAATGCAGGACAGAAATGATGCCTCTACAGAATCATGAAGGTCACCCTGTGCATTACAATCTTGAGGTGCTAATAAACGCAGAGCAAAGTTTCAGAGATGAGCCTGTTTTCTGACTTAATTTTGGAGACAAGAAGTGAGGTATTAGATGAGGTTAACCACGTTGAATCCATATTTGGGAATCCTGAGGGTGAAATGAATGATGGATCTGCTCCAGCATTTGAAGAAAATTTGGACCATTTTTCAAGTGAGTAAATATTTGAATTTCAATGTGCTGTGTCAAAAAATAGCCCTGTAATTAGTAGTAATGAACATATTTACAAATATTAGACGTCATACTACTCACTTAAGACACTGCAATTCTGCAATTTCTAAATTTAAACATAAAATACACTTACAATTTATATAATTAATTTAACTGATTAAATAATAATCATAATAATAAGAATATACATTTTGTGAAAATAATAGTTTGCATAAAAATTAGTTTCAACTAATTTTCATTTAATATAATACCTAGAAAACTAGGGTGCACTCTTCTACACAGAAATTCTAAGATAGAAGAAACTGCATATTAGTAGTTGTTTTATTTTAACATATTTAATATGAATTGTTTTGGATATCAGTTTCGCATTGATTCAGCATCAATTTCTTTGCAAAATTTTATGTACTATCAATTTAGATGGATTGTAAATAAGAAAAAAGAATCATGGTTTTCTGTAATTGTGTTCTATCCTATTTTCTTTCGTATTGTGGTTACTTTGAACAACCTCTCCATGTTTCACTGGAGAACATGTTGAATAGATCTCCAAGTGATTGAATGTTAATTTTGGACAGACCTTAAATATTTCAGAATGAATCCTCCTTTTTCATTACTTTTTCAGAATTTTAATGTCAGTTGTTGCAATTGGCTTGCACAAACTGCAGTCTTATATTCTTTGATTTCCGTATTTAGAAATGGTTTTTTAAATGTGATGTAGAGACAAGTAGCATATTCTGATATAAGTTGTCAATTTTTTATTTTCTTGCATTCTCTGCCATCCAAAAATATAGTATATTGAGTCTTGTTTTGCTTTCAAACCTACATTCAGAATGAAAATCTTACAAACGGAATTTTATAGGCTGTATCTATGTTAGTAATTTCCAATGCACGCAGGTATTCAATGATAACACGTCTGGCCTTCTGAAATATCTCTGTAGTTTCATTAGGTACCCAAGATCCCTGACAAAATCCAGAATCATTTTAGGAAAAATGCAAATATTTCTATGTTTTATTCTGCCTATTTTTTGTACTCCACATTCAGACTGAATTCTCTTATCCAATGCTTCCTAGCTTGTAACACAGCAGATGTCACATAACAGCAAGGCTCCAGTGAAGAGGCGGCCTGCATGAAGCTGTGTGTAGCAGGGTTTTTCTTCCTGCTTGCACCTAGTCTTTTAGTGATATCATTTTGAAATAATTTGTACCCATCTAATGATATAAAATTCTTGGAAAAGTCCTGTCACAAGGCAACGCCAAGTGCATTCACAAAGTCCCTCTTGTTCTATTTGAAGGATGCAATGACTCTGCTGAGGAAGTACAATCCAGAACAGAAATGATGCCTCTTTAGAAGTATCAACATCTTTGTGTGGATGACATTGCTGAGGTGCTTGTAAAAACAGAGCAAAGTATGAAAGAACATTCATTTTTTGAAATAAACATTTTGGAGACAAGAAGTGAGGCATTAGGAGAAGATGTTAACTACATTGAATCTATATCTGGGAATCTTGAAGGAGAAATGAGTGATGGATCTGCTCCAGCATTTGAAGAAAATTTGGAACAGTATTCAAGTAAGTAAATTTAAGATTTTCAGCGTGGTATGTCAAAAAGTAGTCTTGTAATTGGTAATAATGAACAATTCACAAATATTACACATTATACTATTCAGAAATTTATAAAATAGAAAGTTCTTAACTTTCATAAAAGTTCTCATTTGTTATGTCTTGATTACTCTTTAGGGAAGCAGAATTATTCTATCCCAGGGTTTAGATGATTTAAATAAAATAATTTACAAAAAAATCTTTATGTAAATCAAAAATATAATTTGTTTAAATTTAAAAAATAATTTAATTTGTTCACAGAATTGGTCACCCCAACCGAAATTTGAACTTGGAGCTTCTAATTTATGGTCAGAGTGACCAATTCTTTGAACAAATTTAATTATTAAAATGCATTGTTACTCAGTAATACAGCCACAATTTGGATTTCTTTCCAACTGCGGAACATATCACCAATTGTGTTTGTGTCCCACAAGGTGATGAGAAAGGTGATAATTTATAATAACTCTACGAATTATTTAATTGTTAATGAATGAACACCAAATTTGTCCTTTTTCTGTTCCAAGGAAATTTCTAATTTTTGATTGGACAATTCTTATGTGAGGAAAAAATTCATTTAGTACTATCTGAAGATGGCTGATGCTAATTAATGTAATTTTACAATGTTCATTTCTTTTTCTCTAAAAGTGTGTTTCATGGTTTGCATACTTTCCCACTGCTATGGATGAGAGTTTTTCGTAACCATTGGATCTAAAAGTGTTCCAGTAAAAGGAACAGTTCACAATTCAAATTTCGAATTTTTTTTATGAGTTCCATAAAAGCATCATTGTAGTTACATTTTATATATTCAAATGATTGATTGTGTAGACTAGGCCGTGGAGGCCAGAGTTTGTATTGTGTAGGCTATCTGGGGAGAGCTGCATCTCTGTTGTAGTGGCTAAAAATTTGGCCACAGTATGTTGTCCAAAATGTTAGCCACCATGACAGAGATGTGCCTCGTCCCAGAGAGCCTACACAGTATTCAAATGCTTGCTCTATTTCTTGTTCGTATATTAAAAAAATTATTAAATTAGTATATTAAAATAAAAAGGTTTATTAAAACTTATATTAAGCATCTGTAACTGTGAAGAATGCAAAATACCGGACAAATCATTTTCTAAAATTTTCCATACATGCACTACATTGGCAGTTGTATAGGAATTTCCTTGAACTTGCTTCCTTCTAATGCAATTTTGTATCATGACATTAAAGAAGTCATAAGTTTTATAAATTCACAGTGTGCACTACTATGAAACACAGTGTTTGTAGTATCAACACTTGTAAATGCAATCCTTGCTGCTGTTGTTTGCTAGTGCAATGAATAAAATTGCTTGTATTGTTGGAAGATGACCTCTTGATCTTTTAATTTGGTTGATTAGAATCAAATGACGTTCCTCACTTCAGAGACTGCAATTGAGGAATTTCTAATTTTAAACAAAAAATAAGTTTTACTTACACTTTATATAATTAGTTCAACTGATCAAATATTAATCATAATAAGAATATAAATTAGAAAAAAATTTTTTCATTAAGCTTTTTTTTCAATTTGAATTATTCTCATTGTCATTAGAGACTGGATTTTTATGTAATTGGATTCCCTGGATTACAATAGATGAAGATTTTACTTCTGATGGGAAGTTGTATGACGCAACATGTGTATCAACTTGTCCTCTCCAAATGATTTTTAAAACGTTTGTATTCTTTTTCAAATTTGTGTAAAAAATCTGTTATTAATGTAATTTTGTATTGTGAAAATGTGTTTTAATTAAAATTTTAAAAATTTTTATTACATATTCTTTCTGTTTTCATGACATATTTAGTATATATTTTGACATTTCATTCTACATATTTTTCCAGTCTCTAGTTATTAGTTATTAGTTATTAGTTATTAGTAGATAAATTGGGTGAAAGGGGACTATTGTTTGAATGCTTTTTCATTCAAGAGATTCATTCAAAGTTATTCAAATTAGATCTCTTTTCTGTCCACCCAGGACTTAATTTAGTTTTTTAAATTATTATCAATAATTCGCAAAAAAATTTGCATGTAAACAATTCTTTCAAACATGTTTAAACAATTGAAGATTAATTTGTATTAGATAACGTTTAAAAATATAACTGTTACTATGGTCAAAAATTAACTATGAAAAATGATATTTTTATATTGAACATGATAGCAGAATTTCTAACTTAAAGAATTATTTCAGTCTCGGTCTCAATAATTCTGACATGAAATTGAAAGATAAGGCAATAAACTACATCGAGGAATTTGATTTTTTGTGAGAAGTGAGATTGCACAACCAGTACATACACGTAGCCTCAAATAGAATTGACCTACTTGTATGTTTACAAAACTAAGATGCTGTCTTCCATGTAGAAACTCTTAGATAGAAAAAACTGCTTATTAGTAGTTTTATTTCAACAATTTTAATATGGATGATTTTAAATATCAGTTTCACATTGGTTTGGCATCAATTTTTTTTTTCTCTTCCTTTAAATATGTAAAATGTTAACTAATTTGAATATTTATATCTATACTGGATTGAAATAAAAAAATGTCATTTAATAAAAATTTCTTTTTTTTTATTAAAAGTTAACAAGTTTCTGTCCTTTTTAAGGATGTGATGACCCTGCTCAGGAGGTACGATCCAGAGCAGTAATGATGCCTCTACAGAATCATGAAGGTCACCCAGTGCATTACAATCCTGATGTGCTTGTAAGAACGGAGCAAAATTTGCAACAAGAACATTTTTTTCTGAAATAAAAATTATGGAGGCAAGAAGTGAGGCATTAAGAGATGATGTTAACCGTGTTGAGTCCGTATCTGGGAATCCTGGGAGAGAAATGAATGATGGATCTGATTCAGCATTTGAAGAAAATTGGGACCAGTATTCAAGTGAGTAACTTACCTTACGTAACTTAACGTTAAGTTAGCACACCCACTCTTATACCCTGTTTTTTTTTTTAATGTTCTGCATTGGTACAAAATTTTTGAATTTGGGTTAAAATTAGTACAAAATTGTGGTATTTTTAGTTTTTCGATATCATCGATTTTAATGGGTGGTGTTGCTAACTTTACGGTAGGTGAACCCCCGCGAAGGTTTAAATTTTTTATTTGGATGTTGTGCATCAGTTCAAAATTTTTGAATTTGGGTTAAAATTAGTTTAATTATAGTACAAAATGATGGTATTTTTAGTTTTTCGATATCATTGATTTTGATGGGTGGTGTTTAAATTTGGGGGGCCGAATTTTTAAATTTTTATTTGGATGTTGTGATCAGTTCAAAATTTTAATTTGGGTTAAAATTATTTTAATATTAGTAAAAAATGATGGTATTTTTAGTTTTCGATATCATTGGTTTTTGGTAACTTAACAAAAGTTAGCACCCCCTCTTATTTTTTTTAAATTTTCTGATTGGTAAAAAATTTTTTGAATTTTTTTAGTTTAAAAATTAGTACAAAACGATGGTATTTTTAGTTTGGATATCATTGGTTTTCAGGTGTGTTAATTTTACTTCTTTTTTTATTTTGATTTGTGCGAGTTTAAAATTTTGAATTTGGGTTAAAATTTGTTTAAAATTAGTACAAAATTGTTTTTTTTAGTTTTTGATATCATTAGGGGGGCACCCCAAAAGGGCCCTCTTTATTATTGAATTAGCAATAGCTAATATTTACATTACTGACAATTTTTTCCATTATGGTGTTTATGAGAACATTGTTTAAAAAATTCATATAAAATTTAAACTCAATCGTTTTCGAAATTTAATTTCCGTATTTTGAGAAACGCCCAAATGTTTTCTCAAAAATGGTTCCAAATTTTTTCCCCAAATTTTTGCAACAGGTCGTCTAATTGCACTGTTTAAATTATATAAAGTTATTTTTTTTTATAAAAGTGTATTTTTTTTTAAAAATTTAGTTTTGTAAGGGAAGGTATGGAATGCGGAAAATCGATTTAAATTTCGGGAAACACGTTTTAGGTCATTTGAAACCAAAAAATTTTTTTTCAAAACGTCAGTCTGTTCGTCTTAAACATTCAGCGTTTAACCCTCACATACGATTTTTTCCAAAAGGGAAAAAACCCCCTTCCATTTAGCTCTAGTTGAAACTTTTTTTCAAAACTTTCATAAAAATTTAAAATTTTTTTTTACATGAACCCTTCGGAATTTCAAATTTTCAAAAACGGTTCCAAACTTTTTTTTAAAATTTATTGCACTTTTTTGATTTTCGTGCAATATGCAAAATATAAATTTTTAAAAAAATCAAAAAAGTTTTTTAAAAAAGGGCCCAAATTTTTTCCATTTTTCCCAAGGGCACAATTTCCCTGTTTAATATGACTAAAATTACTTTGGTGTATTTTGTTTTTTAAAAATCACACAAATGTTTTTTTTAAATATTTTCACGCCTTTAAATTGCACTTTTCCCGTCGTTTTTATCTGTCCCCCGGCCCGGGCTATACTCAAGGGCTGTTAGATTACCAGTTCCTTTTATCAGATAAAAAGGGGGTTGCTAGGAGTTGTTTTTGTAATAAAAATTAACATAATGACTAAAACATTTAAATTTATTTCTGACCCCGTTAAAAGTTAATAAAAAAAACACCCTACCATGAGCTCAAAAAATATAAGAAAATTAAATTAAAATTAAGGAATTACTGATTATGATAATTTAAAAATGAGCAGTGTAACGCTTACAAAATCTGAATTGTGTTATACAAAAAGTTATGTTGCGGGAGCGGAAGATAATCCCCAATAGCGTGGGTTTTTTTTTTGCCGATACGACAAAGTACCGGGAAGTCTCGGGGCCCCTGTCAGCTGGGCGTCCGGGCAAGGTGTTGACCCGGTGGCGGCGCCGGCTGGCGGCTCCGAGGGTTACATCCTGGGCCCCAAAAGGAAAAAGGGAACCCGTGTCAGGGTGGCAGCACAGGGGGTCAAAACCCCCGCTGCAGCTCGTCTCGCCCAAATGGGGGCCCTCCACGTCGAGTCGGGCGAGTTCAGATTTCCCCGCGATCTCAGAAAAGGCGTACGATTGTGCAGTCAGCAAGTTCTGTCTGCTCAACGGCCCTATTGCGGGAAGCAAGTCGAATATCAAACTCAACAGAAAAATTTTCCCAAATCGAAAGATTTTCCCCAACACGGCGTTCTTCTTAAAATCAACGTTGACCCCGCCTCCAGCGCCCCCGGATTGAATGGGATGTTCGCCAGCACGACGTTCCCTAACGTACTAATAATAAAATACTATTCATTCAGAAATGTTTTAAATATTAATGATCCCTAGTGCATTTAGAAAAATTCGGATGAAGGAAATAGAATTTTTTTGGCATTCTCCTTCTACAAGATTTGATTGTATAGTATTGTAAAAAAAGCAACCACACCATGGCTTTTTCCCTACCATTTAAAAAAAAGAGCTCAAAAATTATGTGCATAGTCAATGCTTTTTAAATAAAAAAACTTATATGGGAAATCAAAACAGAACCCGTGTACGGGAGGTGTAGGCCCTATATCACCAGTAGGTTTAACATGGATACCCCATTAAATTCAGTGGCATTTTTTTTGGTGTCAATCTTGTTCCGCCTACTAAAAAAAAAAAAATCATTTTTTCCCCGAATTTATTTAGTTTTATTTCATTTATTCGGTTTTCCCAGGGATGGGGCGTGTAGATCGGGCAGCGCATCCGGGCACCCCAGGGGGAGTGATGCGGGCTGGGTTCCCCAATTGTGTGGTCAGAGGAAGAGCAGCCTATGGCCTGGGCCGCCACAAAAAGACATTCATTCTTTCTAACGCTTCAGGTTAACGGGAGGCGGCGCATGTAGACGTCCCCACTAAAGGAAAAAGCGTGTCGCACCCATCTTCAGAAGGTGGATGGTCGGGGTTGATCGTTTTTTTAACCTGTCGGAGACCGAGGGACCGATTGTGATACCCTGTTGCGTTAAAGTTTTTAACGATACTCAAAAATTTTGGTTATGCAAAATTTGGCAGAAAAATAAACAATTAAAATCTATTCACAAGTTTAAAAGTAAAATATTTTTGCTGCATTTGTTTCGTACAATTAGATGCTATTCTATCAAAAGAAATGGGCATAATTTTTTTCCCCAAACATTTAAAAAAATTGTTAACAAGTACTGTAAAATTTTTTAAAGAAAAATAAGCGATAAAACAATGTATTTGTTTTTGGGACAATGACTCTAATTGGTTGCTTTTTTTTTCAATTTTTTTGATCAAGTAAAGTCCTCGATGACCCCTTTGGTTTTTTTTTTTCAAAAAAGTAGTTTCATCAAGAAATGTTTTGTTGATTTTCCCTTTTTTGCTGATTAGACAGTGGGTTGTTTTTATGTTAAAAATATCATAGAATGAAATTAGTTTGTTTATCATAAAATAAGTTTTGTAATTTGGGAGAAAAAATGTCTGTTTGAAATTTTGGGTAACCTTGCTTTTTTGGGCCCCTTTTATTCATCATTCAAACTTTTAAAGACTGGGGAAGAGGTTGTGGGCTGAAAAAAAAATATGCAGATTGTTTTTTTCCCCCAAATTAGTTTGAGTTCCTACTAGTTTTTTTACCAAAATAACAAATAAAAAAAAATATGAAAAAAACATTGCTTTATATGTTTTTCTCATTAATTTGGAACATAAATATATGATTTGAAATCAATGAAATTCAGCATTAAATATTAATTTGGGTTTTTGAAAAAAATTGCAGTTGTTTCAACAAAAAATGATTGAGCCCAAATATTGATTTTAAAACAGTTCACATTGAACTACCCCTTTGACAACAATGAAAATGAAAGGAAAAAAAAAAAAATTAGCAATTTTTATTAGTTTTTTAAATTTTTCGAAATATCAATGTATTGGTAAAAAAAATATTTTTTAAATCCTTTTTATTTGATTATAGCAAATAAATTTGATCATAATAAATAAAAATTTAAATTAAGAAGTGATTAATAATAAAATAAATTTTTTTTTTTGTCAAAAGATCCTTCTATCTGTAGAATATCTTTATGAATAGCTGGGGATGTTTCAGGATATCTGGATGTTGAAGGTTGATCAGATTTATTAAATTAAAAATTATTTTTTAAAATGAAAATTTGAGACTGGAATCCACACTAAAAGGGTTGCACAATTATTTGAATTAATGATAATCTGAGGCCAAACACAGAGGCTAAGTTAGGGGCTAACCTTTAAAATACAAAAGAAATCATGCAGATGTTAACAAATACAAAAGCACAGTCCTGTAATCCTTGATTCAAACATAATATACATCCATGTTTAATTTCAGTTTAAGTCCCGTGTTTGTAAAAAAAAAATAAACAAACAACAACACCCCTTAAAATTTTAACCCCTATATATACACAACAAGGAAAGCCACCCTTTGTCCAACTAATTTTTATAAGCACATTATATAAAAAAGGGTAATTTATCACAGGAAACAAAATGGGGACATATCGGGGTTAAACAGTTCAGAATAAACTGAAAACCCTTTGGCAAAACCTTTTTGTTGGGTCAGAATACTCATGACTAATATATGCAATCTATTTTCAGGTGCTACAGGTGTAGAATTAAAAACCTCCTCCTTCTGCCCCCTTTATGTTTATAAAAGTTTGAGGCGGGGGAGTTAATATTTTCCCCCTGACCCCACAAAAGATCGATTTATCTCTGTGATGTTTTATAAGTCAGTCAGTCGAAGAGTGCAAGGCCAAAATTATAGTATCACAGTTTAAAAATGTAAGGGTTATCTTTTACCCCCAATACCTTCAATTATTTAAAAACAAAAAATAATATTTTATGATTGATACAATAAATGATTTCTTCATTATTAAAGGGGTGTATACAGTTTATTAAAAAAGTTATTTGAATAACCAAAAAAATGCAATTCAAACAAAAAAAAATGTGAAATATTTACAAAATTTGAAAAAAATAAAATATTTTGGGGAGAAAAGGGCCATTTTGTATTAAAAAATTTGTGGATAAATCTTGTCCACTAAAAATTTTCAATTTTGAAAAAAATTTTTTTATGATGCACCTCTTGTATTTTTCCCCCTAAAAAAAAGGATTAATTTACTTTAAAAAAATAAAAAAATTTTTCATGGCTTTTTTTGTGGTTATTTAATTTTTTTAGCATTAATTTTAAGATTTTTTATTAACCTTGTTTAACTAGTTGGGTGGGTTTTTTTTTTCATATCATATAAGATACAACTTTTTACATTGCAATACATTGAATGATATGTTTATGTTTTTTTGGCTTTTTTAATAAAAATTTTTAAAATAGAGGTTTGTTGATGTGTTCATGACCTTTGCATTTCATATGGATTTCCTTTGCTTTTCCTCTTTTTTCCCCGGGTTAAATTTTTATTAATAGACTGCTGGGGATTTGAATTTGAATTATATCCATCTAATCATTTTTTCTCCATTCCCCTGATCCATTAGCAAATGCTGGATGGCCCTTTTTTCTTCGGGACATAAAGTAACTTCATTTTCTGTACGTTTCTAGAATTCAGGGGAAATACAATTATTAAAATTTCGTTTCCATGTTGTGGCAGGAAGAAAAAGACCCAAAATTTATTGTATTTATCTTTGAAAATAGATTTTATTCAGGGGTTTTTTTTTTTTTTCTCCTTTCAAAATTCAAAATTTAAGTAGTATATGACTTAGTGTGGGGATCAAGAATTTTGAAAATGTCCCCAAACACTTTCCCCCTAGAAATCATACCATTTTTCAACTTTTTTTGAAAATAAATAAAAAAAACTATTTAAAAAAAACTGGAACAATATTACATAAAACTAATAAATATTTTTAACATGAAAGATAATTTTGTGATATATTTTTTCCCTATAATTACAATACATTTGGCAACTGATGACTTATTTTGTTTTCCATTCATTGCTTATTTGTAAAAGTATAAAAACAATCCTTCATTGTGTTTGATAAAAGATTATTACCCTCGGACATGCGTCAAAAAAATATGCAACATGCGCAAAAGGGGAAAATCGGCGATACGTTTATAAAGAATAAAATGTCTGGTTCCATTGGGGTATTTTTGATTCTAGAGACGTCAAAAAAAGAAGGCGAGTCGGCCCCGAGTTTTCGTGGGGGGAACCCCCCCTTCACCAGATCTCTGGTCTTGCTAAGACGGAAGTAGAGACCTGACACGAGTTCGTAGACGTAAGGTAAGGACGACTTTTCGAAAAAATCTTTTTTATTACTTTTGTGCGTGAGTCAATTTGAATGCTACAATAATAAATAGCAATTTTTCAAAAAAAAAGGAAACTCTTTTTGTAGTCCCTGATTCCGGAGGAGTAAACCCTTCCCTTTATGTAATGTGCTATATTGTAAAAATTGTTTATATTTTTAAAGAATTAATTTTTCTATACTTTTACTTTGGGTTTGCCGTTCACTTTTTTATTTAAATCCGAAAAACTATTCCTTTCCAGAACATAGTTTGCCCAAAAACTATAAAAGGATTTCATAATTGTATTTCTCCTTTGGTTTTGTTAATTGGTATATCTTAGTAATAGAATTTTGCTTTTCAATATTTTTTTATTGTGAATTTAAAAAGGGTACTTAAGATTTTTGAGAAAATTTTAAAAACCCTTCAGAAAACTGGATTTGGGTGATTATTGATGAGCCTACCCTTTTTGGGTTTTATTTAAAAGTACTATCATCATCATTATTTCAACAATTTTTCGGTATTTGCGAAGATTTTGAGGTTTGAACTGCCTTTGATCTACGTTCGCTTAGAATAAGTAAACAAAATTGATAATGTACTAAATTAAGTATCTTTTTGTATAAATTTGCATTTTGCTAGGCATTTCAGAAAAAGGAATAGAATAAGGGCTGAGATGAACTTTTTTTTTTTATAAGTAGTCTGAAAGTTTCTTTTTTTTCTGTTTTTTTTTATTTTCTTTGATTAAGATAAGTTTTTATAAAAAATGAGAAGTATTATTCCCAACAATTTCAAAGAAATAAGTTTTCAACTAATCGATTCTTTTTTCCGATATGGTGTCATACCTTGCAGAGTTGAAAGTGGGTTCCTGTTTTTATTTTCCCTTTGCGGGAGTTTTCCTGGACATGTGCACCCTTTTGGGAGGTTCTTCTGGGTAACACCAATTCTGGTTTATTCCCAATATTTCCCACTCTTTATAAAAAAAGTAGCTAAAACTTGAGATGTTACTTTTTAGTGGTTTGTTTTTTAATTTGAAATGTGGCTTTTTACGATGAATTACAAAAAAAAACCCCCCTCAATGCAAATAGTTTTTCCCCGTAATGGTCTGACCTAACGTCACGAGGTCGGCGAATAAATTATTTAGTATTATGAATAAATTGATTGTTTAAGGTTGTTTTATGATAATCGACCCCAAATGCCAGAGCTTCACTTCCAAATTTGGGACAAGGGGGAAAGGGTTTTCCGGGGCCCCTATAAGTTTTAGTCAAAAGACGGGAGGAATAGTCTCAATTTGGGTGTTGGAGGATGGCGGGAGCGTGGGTATGGGGTTTGGGAGGCACGGGTGGAAAAAAAGCAATAAGTCGGCAGCAAAAAACCCCCGAACTTCAACGACATCATGCGGGAAAAAAAATTTATCTCCCTTTTTCCTCCCCAAAAACACTGAAACGCGCTAAAATATACTTGACCAACGCCATTGACTTACAAAAGTGACTTGAAACAGAGCTTCGTCTTGGCCGAAAATCCCTTAAAAAGGATCTCCAGGCCGCATGTTGTCGCCGAATTTGTAGGGGGCCCGATTGCGTCGACGCTTTACCGCATTCCCTAACACAAGTGAAATATCATCCATAATCTTCACGGTCAGCCATGAAAAGCAAGGAGACTCAACCCCGCTGTTGGGGATTGGGTGTAGCATGAAAATTTGAGCTAAGGGAACACTTGATTTTTGCGACATCCCCGGGTGAATGAAGGAACTTTTTAAACTTTTTTCGAATAACGACGCTTGCACATTTTTGCCCAAAAGGGTTTTAAAATTTAGTGTAAGTGTAGACGGTATTGACAGATCGGCCCACTGCACGGAGTTAGAGTCAGCCGTACTTGACATATGTTAATGGTCATTGACCAAAATGCCTTCGGTTTCTTCATTCCCGAAATTTTGGGCTGAAGATCAGGGGGCGATTAGCTGCCGACTTTTTTCCATACCCCATCTTCATTATGCGTGCTCCAAAGACACGTAACAGTATATCACCCACCTGAGTTAAATTTTCCTTTAATATTTTAAAGGTTTCAGTTTAGATGTCGAATTTTTTTGGGTCGCTTAGCTCGATCGCAGAATACTAAAAAAAAATACCAGGTACAAGGGGCTAGAAAAATGTTTCTTGTCCTTTGCCCCTGTCAGCTGTTGCACGATCCCCCCCCTCCCCAATCCATGCTACCTCCCGGCCCCAAACTACATAAGTTATAACTTATAGTTATACTTTATGTTAGGTCCAAGCTATTCTTTTTTAAAATTGAATCGCGTTGTAAAGAACCCCACGTTTTTTTTGGCGAAATAAGGGAATTGAAATTTTTTTTGGACAATTGTTGAATGATATTAAAAATGCAAAAAACTTTCATAAACGGCATTTGATGAAATTTTTTTAAAAAAAAATACTAAACATATTTTGAAATTCTTTACGTTAATTTTTAAAGACGGAAGTGTTATTAGCACATTATTGAATTGTTGAGTGCGGGTCAAATAATTTTTTTAAGTTAAAACAATTTTTTTTTAAAAATGAGGAAAATCGCGCTTTTAAAAAACGCCCAGGCGAATTTTCTGAAGGGAAATTTGCATGTTAAAAGGGTTTTTACCCCGCTTGCATTCTTGTTCATTTTAAAATGTAGATTAGGAGTCGAAAATGGGCAAGGGAAATTTTTTTTTTGTGCAGAAGATAACAGGGAAGGGGGGGGGGAAAAACAGAAAACCTTCCCAATTAAAGAGATTCGGAAAAAGAGAACAGAAAGGCATGCATTTGACACTAGTTACATTTAGTTTTTTTTAGCAAATATGAAAGAGAGACTTTTTTTTTGTCCAATATTTCTAATTAAATAAATTAAAAAAGTTATTATATAGCTTATAAAGCAGAATTTGCTTATACATTGAAATCAAATTTGGGAAATTTAATTTCCCCCCAAAGAAAGTAGGAATGGCGACCGAGACTCTCCCTAGATTTTAAAAATAATAACACCCCGATTTAAAAAGTGAATCATTTGACGATGTACAATTAATTTATGGAAAAAAACATTCATTCTCTAGAATCAATATGGTTGAAAAAGGGTTTGGGAAAGTGGGACACATCAAAATTTCGTGCAGCAAGAATCCATGCCAAAGTTAAATATGGGGGGGATTGTATATGTAAAAAAGTTCTTATTCACTATCATTCGGAAAATGGGAAAACCCCAAAACTTTTTCATTCGTTGATTATTTGTTTTGGGGAACCCAAAAAAACGATGGTTTACCATTTTGGCAAATAAATCACTATTCCCCGTCAACACAAAATTTAAAACATGTTTCGGAAAATTTCAGAGAAATTTTTTATATTTACCAAGATCTGTACATGCATTTTGGGGTGGATTTTGCGGGATATCCTGCTTTCTTTTTAATTTTAAAAAACGTAATCCATTGCATGTTATTAAAACAATTAAGCTTTTTTTTTAAAACCGATTGCGGGACATAGCGTTTATATAGTTCTTTCTCATTTTTGCATTTAAAACATTCACTCTTCGATTTAAAAAAAAGCAATACCCCAAATTACAATTCGAATTCATTTTTAAGAAAAATGTCAAATGCTTTCAAAATATCGATTACAACCCCCATAAATAACTCAAACACATTCTAATAGTAACAAAAACTTCAGTTTTGAGATAAATGAGTTTGAAATTTCACCTTTGTTTAAAACGGGTCATTCTCTCATTTACACTTGTGCTTTTTTTTTGGGGAAATACAGTTTTAAGATACGCTGTTTTCGCTGGAAGGTAGACCAATCTGAAACGGAGAGTGCGTTAACAACATTTGTATTTTTGAGTCGTAAACTATTGCAGCCCACGAGCGAAATAGGGATGCCGCCCCAATCATCGCATGCCCCTGTGGTCCTCCAAAATTAAAATTTAAATAATTAAAAATTTAAGCATCACACGTTTTTTTTTGTCGAGCAAATTTTACCAGGTGACATCAGCGGTTTAATCAAAATTGGTAGCTATCCCGGGGAAAAAAATCTTTTCAAGAGAACATCGTACATTGGTATTTGTCTCAAAATAATCAAAGGGTTTGGCGTACAATGTTAGTTATATTTGCATCCGCGGGCACTTTTTGGCATCGGGTTTCTGTTTCTAAAGGGGCGAACAGCTCGTGCTCGAAAAAAAACCGCCCGCGGCATTGTGGGCTTGTAAAGGGCATCACAATGACATTCGCAGGCAGGCGTCAAACCGCCCGGGGAGCTCTTGCCCGGGGGGCCCCCGGCGCCCTACGGCACGGGAAATTTTCCCATGACTTGGATCTTTCCCCCAAATCCAGGGGTCACGCGCGCTGAAGCGGCGCGAGGCAGTGAATAGTGGCTTGCAGAAAAATGTTTAACAGTTTTTTATCTATCAAATAATCCATGATTGTATTTTTTTAACGCCTACTTTATTACTAATTGATTTTTTTATTTTCTTGCAAATTCTCCTTATAAAAGTTTTTTCTAGGTGAAAAATGAAGGGCAATTTTCCTTTTTGCGTTTTGAGTTGTGTTATTAAATCAATATTCAGTCATTTATTGTTTTTAAAAGAATGTGAAATAAATTAACAAGCCTATGTTAAAATTTTGCTTACGGAGGCAGTTTTTAACAGATCAGAATTTTGTCTTTGAAACTTCAAACCTGGATAGTGGATAGTTTATGTTTATGTATTTTGAAACAGGATTACAAAATATTGTTTTGTTTAAATTTTTAAAAAAAGTTATTTCCAATTGAAATTTTGATTTGGGGAATGATGTATTATTTAATTGTAAGGGATAATTTATTCCCTTTAAAAGCGAAAATGTGAATTAATATAGCTAAATTTGGACAATAACTGTACAGTAACTTCTGCAAAGGGTCATGTCCCGGATCAGACGTACCGCCACCCGGGGGAATTGGTACAACCCTTTAAATCTCCCCCAATTTCTTGAGGGTGCCCGCGAGCTCTATGCTTGTTACCTTGCCCGCGACGTTGCATACCTGGCCCGCTGCCCTGAATTGGAGGTCGGGTTGAAATTTCGTTTGTTCTTTGGCGGACATTCTTTTTAGTGGCCAGGGCTGCAGAAAACCCCGGGGGAAAAAATTTTGCAACATGGGTGGAACTTTATTTTTTTTTCAGTAATTTCCATGAATGCGAGATGGCAGCAATTTTTCACATTACATAGAAAAGTGATTATCTTAGAAAAAAAATGGGGTTTGGGTTTTGACCTTCACTTGTTGAAAGGTTCCTTGTAAGACCAGCCGTTGAACAAACCCCCCTTTTCCCCAACCAAAATTGATTTCCACTTCCCCCCCGTTGTTTTTGGCGACTTGCCCAAACGAACATTTATTTGCAGGTCAAAAAAAATCGAGGGTTCGGAAGGGGAAAAAGTGTCCGTAACCAAAATACAGTTAAATGTTACGCATAATTTTTTCCATATCCATGAATATTAATGAAAAATTTGGGATGAAAACCCTTAGAATATAATAATTTTTGGGAATTTGTTGATTTTTTTAACTTTCTCATCCCAACATTTTTCCCTGTATCAGATTTTATTTAAACAGGCCGATGTTTTACTACTTACTCTTACTATTTTAAACAGACTTGATGGCTTGTAAACTAAAGCCTTCCCCTCTATCAATGAGGCGTCCCGAGAAATTGTTCAAAATAAAGGGGAAGTGGCAACTTATCGGTAAGAGAGAAATAAGGTATTTCCTCCATTTCATTCAGCGATAACGTTAGAGTCTGATGTCAGGGCGACATAATTTATATTTTATTTTTTTACACTCGTGCAACAGGAAGGTGAATAGAACTGCAAATTAGCACGCATAGTACTTAGCTAAAAAGGGGGGCGGGATACCCAGGGAGACCCAAAATCAGTATTAAGAATGCGATGAAAATGGGGGTATAGATTAAATTACAGGAAAAAAAAAGTTACAGAATGGAATTTCAAAATCTTTATTTCTTTGGGGTGGTTCATTTATTTTTTTGGATATCTAGATTTGTTTCCTGGCATTGGTTTGGGGTTTTTCCAGGTTGTATATGGAAGTTGCGGGGAGGATGATAAGGAAAAAAAAAAAATTTTTTGTTTGGGTTTGAAAATGATCAATCGTGTGATGTTTAAAGGCATTCTAATTTGTTGGCAATTGTTTGAGGTAACTGACTTTTTGTTGATAAGCGAACAATCTCACCGCGTAATCATGAATACAAGAAAGGGAGGGAAAAGAATTGGAATTTGTAATTGGGAAAGGATAAAACGAAAGTCAACCCCACAAAAAAAGGAAAACGAAATGAAGAAATAGGAGGGGAATGAAAGGTAGAGACCGGTACACAGTCTGCGAAAAAAGGTAATGGGGAGTTCATTGATAGTTCGCAAATTTCGCGCACAACATTGTGAAATTTTGAAACTCTCCCCATGCGCAAAATAGTCGTTTATTTCATATTTACTAATATCAAAAAATTCCCTCGTAATTGTAAAAAAAGGGGAATTTTTTGTCACGTTGTCAAAATCCCTTCACGATCGACCAAACCCCTAACAAATTTATGGTTTGATACCATCATTTCGTTTCCTAACAAATTGCCCGATTCTTTAAAAGCAATGAATTCAATTGGCGAAAAAATTTTGTTTTCCCCTAAAGGGCTATTTATTATAACTATCTCCTTTTCAAAACCCCAAACCCAAAAGGCAACATAGAGGATCGCAACATGCTGTTTTTGTGCAGATCCAACAACTATCAACTGTTCCCCCCATTAACTGGTTGATAACTTACATTCCCAGGATTTTTTAAATGATTTTTTCCCCAGCGCTCAGATTGCATCGGCTTCTCTCACGAGCGATTGAAAAAACTGATTTCTGCAATCAGTAGCTCGGGAAAAAGCGTCACAATTAAAGGTTTTCGTATTTGAAATCCCAAACAGTTTGTCCTTCTGCATCTCTGAACTTTTTTTGGGGCTTTCAGCCCAAATCTCTTTTTACTTCCCTCCTTTTCTCTCCCGGCCCCGGGGCTTCGGCTGTGAGAGGGGGCGTGTTTTCCCTTTTTGTAACCAAAGTATTTTTTTACATGAAGCATATTTTTGGACCAAAAACTGAAAATGCAAATACCAAAAAATACTTTTTTATTCATTACATGAAAGCTTTGCAGTTCTTTCGAAAATTTTGATGACAAAACAGGAACACTTTAAATTTCAGAATTACAAAGATTTATAATTCGTCTAGTTGATAATTTGAATGTATTAAATTCCTGAAGTGATATTGATGTTGTTTGACAAAAAAATTTTTTTTAAAAAAAATGAAACATTATTAAATATAGATGTTTTCGAATATTTTTCTTTTTACAAATATCATATGACAAAAAAAAATAGTAATATTTTAAAATTTGAAAGTAATTTAAAAAATTTCAAATGTAATTTTATTCGGTCCTCGTTTTCCCCGACTTGATTTCCCAAAACCCGACCAGAACGCCAGCCGACCGTGATAATTATTTTTTCCAAACGCTAATGACCCCCTTTTTTTAAATACGCATAAATTGCGCGGGTATACAGGCGGGGAAGAAATCAAAATTACAATACAAAAACAACAAAAAAACAAAACTTTTTCGGGGAAATGCTCGGGGGCCCGAACGATGAGGAATTATTTGTTGCTATTTATGGGGAAACACAGGGACTTTTTCTTCACCTGAAATTCATTGTGTAAAAAGGGCGTCAAGTGAAATTTTTTCCCCAAGGGACGGAAACTCAGAACCTGTGGCCCGGGGGGCAGGGGTGAGGGAAAAAAAATCAAGTACAGCTAATGCTTCGTATAAAACTTTATGGTTTAACATACTAGTTTGTTGTGAATAAAAGGGAGAATGAAAGAACTTAAAATATTTTTTGATCAAAGAAAAAAGAAACTCATTACAATCGTCAGTTTTTAAATATGGTGCCGTTTAATTTGTAGTTGGCAGGTTTTTTCTACAAACGGGGTTCATGAAATCTCATACTAGGAATAAAATTAAAGGGATTGACATTTAGGGGGAAGGGGGGGGGCTTTCGCATACAGCGAGCTCACACTCTCTAAACACTAACCAGACAAACAGAAGAAAGGGAAAGAGAAACCTCAAGTTTGATCCTATCATTTTTACGTTTTTTTAATTTTTGTAATATTTGTTTGCTCGTAACATTTTTTTCCCTAATTTTGGTGAAAAACAAAAATCCCGAAGTTCTGTTTTGGGTTTTCCCCAGGTTGCCCGGGGCGTGATCCGTGACCACGAATGTGAATCCATTCTAATTTATTCCCCTTAAAAGTACTTTAAAAAAGGAGAACGTATTCTTGAGATTAGTTTGGGGGCGACAATGAGCTTGAAAAATGGTGAATGTAAATATATACTGCCAAAGCTACCCAGAATTTCCATTACACCCAAAAAAAAAATTTGAAGGGGTTCTTCTAATCTACTTTTTTTTCATTTAAACATAGGTGCACTTAAAAGCCACGAGCAAGGAAAAGGGGGGACATTTTTTTCCCAATCAAATCAATACTAAAAATGCCCCAACAATTTCGAGGGATAAAGGTTTTCCCCCGCTTCCAGCTCGGATTTTGAAGTAATTTTATGTTTGAATAGGAGAATACTTTAGTACGACTAAAATGCATATTTTTAAAAAGAAAATGTAATATGCGTACGAAAAGTGAAGGAAAAGGACTATGAAAACGAAAATTCAAAACTTTCAAAATTTTGCAATTTTCATACTAAAAGAAAAATCACAGTATAGCAATTAGTTTTATTTATGGCCTACTACACTCTTACATAGAAAAAAGAAATTATGGTGAAAAACCCAGAAAATGGAGTTTTTTGAAGAAAAAGTCGTGTTGGGAGACATCGAAAAAGTGGATAATTTTTTTCCTATATTCAGCACCCCGTCAGCATGCTTAGAGTTTCAGGGTACTGCCCCGGTTTTTTTTCCCTTTGATAAGGAAAACCCCGAGGGAAAAAAGGGGTGAGTGTGTGGTGTGTGTGTGTGTGTGTATGTATGTATGATGATGTATGTATGTATGCATGTATGTATGTGTTTGGTATGTTTGTGTCTGTCTCTCCGCCCGGGAAACGCGCGCAAAAACGTTACAATTTATGCGCTAGCGTTAAACATTTTTAAATTCATACCCACCGTGGGCGAACCGAGGACCTGCGAATTTTAAACGGATTTTTTGTTTTTTTGGGGTGTTTTTTAAACCGCAACATTCTCAACATTTTGAATAATGGTCGGCAAAACCATATACGCAGTGCATCTGACTGGGGGGCCCAGGTTCGAGTCCGGACGGTGCATGATTTTTTGACACTAGCTTTCCCGCGGTCAAATTTCGCGTCTGGGGGAGAATTGAGCGGCCGGCGTCTGATCGGGGGTTTTCCCGGTTTGTTCAATGAATACCCGGAGAATGCCGGAGCAGACCCCCAAAAAAGGGCCACAAGGGATCTTTCCCCCTTTCCCCTTTTTAAATCCTATCCTAAAACACAGTAAATTCATATTTCAACACTTGCCGGGGGAACCAAAATCGGTGCCTTCCATAAAATATGAATAAAGAAATACCGACGAAAGGGGAAAAAAGAATTGATAATAGAGGTTTTTTTCACCGCGGGCCCCGGTTTCGCTATTTAATGGGGGTCATAACCCAGGAACCAATCGCGGGGCCCTATAACCTGGCAATTTCGTTTAGCCGGGACGCTTATTTCGTGCGATTTTAAACGGAGACATAAGCGGATCGCGTATTTTGGTTTCCCCCGAACCCCGATTAAGATTTACTGTGAAAGATGATTTGTGCCCCTTTAGGGGGTGCTGGGGTAAAACCTATGAAGAGCCAAAAAGGGGGGAAAAAATTACAAAAACGTTCCCCCAAAAAAGAAAAAAGGCTCCATGAGAACCCCCCAGGTTTCCAAACTTAAAACTTTGGACAAAAATGATAGAAGCAATCTAAGAAATAAGTGGTTATATTATATCCTACTTCATAATTATACTTTATTATTTTGGGCCTGTTTTTGATATTCTGTGTGACCAAATGTTGGGACTCCCCTTTATGTTTTTAGATAATTAGGCAAAAACCAAATTGGAAAATGTTTTTATGTTCAATATTTTTTATCACCTGAATAATTAAATTTTCCCTTTATCACCAGAATACAATGAAATGAGGGTTTTAAGTCATAATAAATTTGTGGTTTTTAAATTTTGAAATAAATCATTGTCCAGTGAAATTTTAATGAAATTTATTCAAATTTTGGGTTAAAAGATCGAGTAAGTACAAAGTCATTATAAAATTTAAAATAATTTAAGGTTTTTTTATAATATAAATTTGGGTTTTTTTTTACAGTGAAACCCACCCAAACCTTCCACAAATAATCTGTAAAAAATTTTTAAAAAATGTAATTCATTTATAATAAATATTTATGTTGAAAACAAAGGGTACAAAAAAAAGAAGATACTTATAGTTGTAAATTATAAGAAGATATTTTGTACTACTTTTTTGTTGTTGCAATACTAAGTTCTAATATTTTTTTTTTATTACAGATTGACCCAAAAAAGAATTGAAAATGGGAAAGTTTTATAAAAAAAAAATTCCACTTTTTTGGAATAAAACTTATTCCAAAATTTTTAAAAATATCTGTTTTAAAATCGTTATTCTTCAACAAAAATAATCCTGAAATATTATAGATATTGATAAATTGTTGATTTAGTAATAGATTTATTTGTTGATGAAAAGTTTCTGTATGTTTTATTTATTTGTTCATGAAACTTTTAGTTTGATTTATATTGTTTTAGAATCAATATTATGTAAAATTCAAAAAATTTAAAGAAAACTAGATAACAATTACAGAAAAAGGGCCCAAAATTTGAAAAAATTTTTTTAAAAGTAAATAATTAAAAAGAAAAAATTTGAAACTCTTTCCTTATTGCTGATGATATTAGTTTGTCAGTTTTGTATATATTGTCATTTTTCTCACAATTTTCTGGGAAAAATTAGAATTTTAAGATATCATGTATATTTGAATTTTAAATTTTTTTTAACAATTTCTAAAAAAGTGGTTCACAATTTGAACCGAAAAAAGCATGAAAAAAAATAGCAATGTTTTTGTATTCATAGCAATAGTGTTTCGCTTTAAAATTTTTTTTATTATTTTTTTTTACTTTAGATCTGGAACCGAGGGAAAGTATCTGAAAAAAGCAGCTCCACAGGGCAAGGGCTTGGGGAAAATATACAAAAGAAAATACAAAATGTAGGACACTTGGGAAAAGTTGAAGGGGTAAAGCTTTAGAAGCTGTTGAATCTGATAGCCAGGAATCACCTAGCCAGAATATAGGTTGTGTCGCCATCTCATCAAGTAGTACCTACCAAAAAAGGAAAGAAGGCAACTTTAAAAAAATTTTCAGTTTTTTAAGAAAAAAAAAATGAAAAGGAAAGAAGCATTAAAAGAGAAAAATGACATGCGGAGGGAAAAATTTAATTAGAAGAGAATAAATTTAATTAGAAAAGCAAGAAAAACTGGGAAGATTGCAGGCAGAGAAAGAGGGAGAGAGCATCGATGGAATTGAAAAAAGACAAAAACCATGTTTGAAAAAAATTTAAATTTAAATTTAAAGAAGGGTTAAATAAAATAAACCAAATAATCAGCAATTTTTTTTTATTTCTTTTTTAATTGTTATCATTAACCCTTTATAAAAATTTTTCAGTAATATTAATTTGTTGAATAATTTATTTAATCGAATCAATCCATTATTTTTTTCATTCTTAAGGGAAAAGTTGTTCTTTTGGATTTTTTTTTTTTCTTTAATTAAAAAATTAAAGCCGATTAACAAAATTGATCATTGAACAATAACTTCAATGACATTAAAAAAATTTTAATCCTAAAACTGGGGTGATTTAAAGCTAAAAAATTGGGGGGAAAAAACTTTTTTAAAAAAATTATAACCTGATTTCCTTAGAATAGTTTGTAAAAAAATTTTCATAAACATCAATAATAATTGAAAACAAACAGTTTTTCCTTTTGCAACTCTATTGGGTGCTCAGATGGAGAATGGGAAATTTTTTAAAAATATTAACTATTTTCTTCATTTATTAATCAGTTCTTTACAAAGTAATAATTTTACTTTTGTTTGTTAAGGGTAGTTACAACGCTGGTTTCAGGAATGGGTGTTAAAAATTAACAAATTCAAAACTAGGTTTTTTATTGATTTTGTTCGGATTTGAGATAATCAAACAAAAATTTATTAGATCTTTTTTTTTATTTGGGCAATGTTTTGATACTTTTGGGTCATAACATTTTAGTTTCTTTACACGACTAAATAATTCTTAAAATGGAAAGGTGAGGGGAAAAAAAAATGATTTATGGAATTCATTGGGAGTGAATGGTGACTTCATTTAGATTCTTGTTTAAGATAAACATAACATTATAAAGCATTTCAAAATGTTGATGTAGGGGTTTTAAAAATAAAAATTTTTTTAAAAGCTAATTGTTTTACTTGTTTTGAATGTTCCAATTTTATATTCTTTCCGAAATGGGGCTATTAGTCCTTTAAACATTACAAATAAAAAAAAAAGTTAATTAATAATTTATTTGTTTGATTGTTTTAAATACATGGAATCAAACCCAAAAAAAAAATTAAAAATAACAATCATTTTAAAAAATTGAATACAAAAAAAATTTTCTTTTTTAAATACAATAATAATCCTGTGAAAATGTTGAAGAAAAATTTATTTTTTTTTATATTTTTTTATGGAAATTAAAAAAATTTGTATTTACTTTAAAAAAGCAAATTGAAATTAAAATGTGGGTTTGAGGAAATATTCTTCTAATGAGGGGAATTTGGAAAAATTTTTGGGACATTGGGCCCATACAAGGATGAAGTTTGTTAACAAAAAGCTGTCCTGTACATGTTTTCCAATCTTGAACATCAATTTTTTGGGTTTTTTTAAAATCAAGAAAAACAAATTCCCCAAAATTTTCCAAAAACCCCCTTCAATTGATAATCTGACACCTCATAATGCTATTAAAATGGATTGTTCAGAAAATTATTTCTGGAATAGGGTCTGAGTAATACTTTATTTGATACCGCATTCCATACAAAAAAAATTTTTCCATGGAAATTTTACATTCTTGTACTCTTTTTAAAAAACTGATCTTTTTCAGTATTCCAGCATCATGCATCCTTCCAGGGAAAAATACCTTTCAAACTAACAATTATTCCATCTGGGCATGAAAGATCGAATTAACAGTGAAATCTTTTTTTTCCTGAAAATATATTTTTGTTAATCGATGCTATATTGGTCAGTTCCATCAATAAAGAACAGTTTTTCCCAAAGGTACCCATGATGAAATCGATTTAAACACAAAAAACTTTCCTTTTTTAACCATGTGAGTTTTTTTTGTCCAAAAAAAATGTCCCAAATTTTGTTTTTTAATTTCATGATCAAGAGCACACAAAAGACAGATGGGGGCCAAAAAACCAAATAATCCCGAGATCACAGAGTCTTTTGATAGGGCCCGTCGTCCCAAATAAATGCAAAGTGTTTTAAACCCGAAACAACATAAGGTAAGCATTAACAATAATCAGATGATTTTAAACAAATTGTTCCGGGGGAACCGGTCGGGGCCTTATAGAAATATGAAAAAAAATACCGACTGAAGGTGAAAATGAATTGATATTCTTTACTTTTACAATGTAATCGCCGGGGAGAGAAAGCTTAATGAGTAAAAACTACATATTTAATCGGATTGAATGGAAAAGGGGTTTAAATACTAAGAAATATAATTTTCCGGGGGAAAGAATAGGGGGAGGGAAAATTGGGAATGATAGTTGGGTTTTTGTAAATTGTATTGTTTTTTTTAGATTGATCTTTGCAGTTAAAAATAGCGGTAGCCGATTAATGCCGGGGAAGTATTTTTTAATTTTTTTGAATATATTTTCGGATTGTTTATATTAAACAATTAATGGAAACAAATTTTAAAAAAATGGGGATATCTTGGTACCAACCTTGTTTTAAAATAAAAAATTTCAATTTGAAAAATACTTATCATTTGTCTCATCATCACAGTTTTTTAGATATATTCCCTTAAACATTTATTTTATTTAACAATTATTGTTACATAGAGTACTAATGAAAATGGGAAAATTTGGTAAAAATAGTGGGTGGAGTCAATAAAATAATAAATATATATATTTGAAGATATAATACACGCTGAAAAACCATAAAAACTGACAATTTTTAATTTTATTTAAAATTGGGAGGGCACAAATATCCTGCCGAGTCAACCAAACTGCTTCACTCCAGGTTCTGATAAACTCCATCACGGGGATTTGAAGGAAACGTTTTCTATTTGGTCACTGCGGGAAACCCAAAATTTTCGGGGGGAAATAAGATATTAAGGGTGAAATTTTTAAGGGTATTTTTACACCCCGCTGGTAAAATAAAAATAGTTTGACAGAGACATACAAAAAAAAGAATAAAAAAGAGTTATTTCCTTTGTCATAACATGAAATTAATTTTTATAATATCATCGTTCTAAAAAGAAAAGAAAAATGACATTTTATTAAAAAACCCCCCTAAGAACCCTTTCTGACAATTTTATTTAATAATATTCGATGTTAGTGCCCAATTTTTAATATCTTTTCAGGCAAATGTCTTTTTTTTTAATTGCGGGGTTTGAGAAGAAAGGAAATTGATGTATTAATGTATGCCTTACCATAATATGGTCTTGTTTTTACTTGAAATTTTAAATTGTGAGTAAAATATAAAGGAAAATTTTTTATATTTGAGGGTAAAAAAGGGGGAAATGGGCAAAATGAGGCAAAAGTGATGCGTAGTTGATGTAAAGTGCGCCTTCCCACAAACCTCCAATGTAAAAGGGAGGAAAGAAACACACGAGTAAAAAAAAAAGTTGTGGTACAGAATCCAAACTTTCTCTCTAGTTAGTTTTGTTTATATATTTAGTGTATATTTTTTGGCTGTTTTTTTCCCCTGGCATTTAAAGCAGCCTAAAATACATTTTTAAAATTTATCATTTTTTGGGATTAAAGTGGAAATTTACTTTTGGTTTTAAAATTTTAAAAATATATTGGGGGAAAATGTCATAAAAAAAATTTGGGGAAACCCTTTTGATAAAATTTTTTTGAATGTTTTAAAAATGCCTAATACTGATAATGTTTTTATAGAAAATAATTGAGTTTTAGAAACTTTTCTAAAAAATTTGAAGCCTTGTTTGAAATCAAATTGAAAATTAAGAACTAGAGAATTAAAAAATTTTAATTTAACGATAAATACTTACTATCCTCGAAAAAATTTAAAAATGAAAAAAAAAGGGAGTTTAATGAAAGGGATGATAAAAAAATTAATTCATGATAATATAATTTAAGTAAATTGGGAAAGTAAGTAAAATTTAGACGTAGTGTGTTTAGTTTGTAGAGGGGTTTTTTTTTGGGAAGAATTTTTTGGGGAGAAATTTTGTTTGGGTTTCCCTTTAGTTAAACCCCAAGGATGAAAAAAATTTGGAAAAGCCTTATGTTTCTTTTTTTTTTGTTCCTGCTGTTCCCGTATCGCGCGCCGCCGCCCCGCCGCCGCCGCCGCCTCTTTTGGTATGAGGATGAGAAGAAGGAACCCAGCAGCGAATCAGAGGCCGCCCCCAACGCGAAAAAGGGCAGTGACTGTTTTGAGGGTTTTTTAATAGAGGTAGATGTACTTCTAAAATCGTTTGTCCATTTTGTATATTAAAATTCGGGTTTTGGGGGAAGGGGGCCCTTTTCTATGAATTTTAAAAAGGCAAGGAAAAGGAAAGTTGGAAAAACTTGTAAAACAGGGGGATAAATAAAAAATACATATTTAGTTCATTATTAAAATATTGCATTTTTACTTGATTTTATACTTTACCAGTTAGGGGTGTCTAGCAGAAACGAAGAAAGAAAAATGTTAGTTTTGCTTTTGGTGTCTTAATACGAAACGCCTTACTTGTATCTAAAGAGGTTTCTTTATTCATACTTAAATGTGATAATTTGGGTTTTTTTAGTTACAATTCCCCACAACAGAGGGTATACAAGATGGGAGGGGGAAATTTTGAGATTTAATTTTTGGGAATTGAATCGGTCTTTTTTGAATACCGCGATGAGGCGTAGTAGTATTTTGTTTTTTTTTAAACCAAGTTGGAGGGTGGTTTGAAATAAATTTAATTTTTAGGAAGTGCGTTAACGGACGTACCGATGAAATGAATGGTTGTAATATCTGGGAAATAAATATATTTGAAATGAAGGTTGTAGGTTTGAATTTTGAAACAAGGTATAACAAATTTTTCATATCCTTGAAAATTGTAATTGGGATGTATTTTATTAAATTATGATTTATTATGAAAGGGAATACTTCTCCTGACTGTTTCCTGTGTTGTTGGGTTTTTTTGCTTCTACACGTGTTATTGGGTTTGGGATTTCGGGTTTCTTTGTTGGTTTATTGTTTAAGGTGTATGAAAAGTAAAGTATTTGTGTGTTTTGGGGTGGATTTTGTCTGTCCTTAATGTATTTAAAAACGTTTCTTTTATCCGGGGTAAAAGAAAAAACTAATTTTTTCCCTTTTTATGTAGTAAATAATATAGTATTTAAATGTGAAAAAATTCTCAATTCCCTTTGAATGAGTACTGTCCCCCTTGCGCGCTCTTTTGTCTATTTTCTTTCATCTTAATTGTTACATATAATCATCAATGAGGTTTCGCTGGGTTTTTGTTCTACCATTTGGGGCTGTTTTTTCCTTCCCATTTTTTTTTTTTACTTTTCGTATACGGAGTATTTGGAAATTATTAAACTGCGGGAAAAACGATTTGGGGTTTCACGGAAATACACGTTTTTTTTTCCCCCAAAATCAATTTTTTTTTTTTTTAAAACGTCCTTGGTCCGTCCATCTGCATGTAACAACACTAGCGCCGAAAGTATGCTCGATTTTTTTCCCAATTGCAGAAACCCTATCGGGACCTGGTGGTCTGGATTTTTCAGAAGACACAATGGCACCACTTTGTCAGCAAATTTTTTTTTAATTTCTTGTGTGGTCTGACTTTTAAAATCTTTTCATTCTGTGGGGGTTCATTTATTTACGAAACATGTTTTGCATTTTCAACTTTTTGGGTTTTTTAATATAAACCAAAAAAATGATTATTAGAAAATTATAAGAATATTAAAGAAAAACCCCGTCCTAAAAGAAAGTTTTAGCAAACTTTGGGGTTTTTAAGAAAATGGCGATACATTACTTAAATGTGAAATTTAAAATTTTTCACAGGAATTGATAGTTTTTAAAAAATCGTTTGAAATCTTTTAAGCACTTTCCCCACATATTAAAAATTTATAAAACTGAGGCGTATCATTTTAAAAAATTTCATTTGTGTAATTTCGAAAAAACAAAAATAAAAAAAGAAAATAAAAAGAAAAGAAAATTAAAATCCATCTAAAAAAATGAAGAAAATTTGGGGGAATTTTTTAGAAATGGGGTTCGTTTTTAAAATCGAATTTTGACTTTTTTTTGCAGAAACCTTTAGTTTTTAAAAAATTTATTTTACATTATTTAAAGCCCTTTCTATACATAATATTTTGAAAATGCCCGTAAGCAAATATTAAGTTAAAAGATAATAAAAAATAAAATTAGTAAGTTTAAAAAAAAAATGGGGAAAGGGGTTTAGCATCGTATATGGTGTATTTTGGGATTATCCCTACTAAAATGAAAGGAAAAAATTTTAGCCCTTTTTGGGGGAAAACAATTTTTAATGTTTTTTTGAATTGCAAAAAAATTTTATGTTCTATTTCATGAAAAGTGCTAAAATTTTTAAAAAATTTAAGGAATAAGAAGATTTTGGGCAACAAATTTCGTTTGAAGGAAAAAACTGTCTTCAATTTTATAGTTGTAGGAAGACGCCGAAAAATAAAGTTTTTCAATTTTAGAAAATTCAGAGTTAAAGTTATAATCGGACCTAAGCCACCTTTAAAATTAATCGTATTCTTACAAAAATTTAAGAAAAGTTTTAAAATTTTTGAGAAAAGAAAAAAATTCCCTAGGGTTCGTAAGCCCGAAATTTTAAAAAAGGTTTTCAAAATTACAAAAACTTGAACTAAAAGGGAGATGGACAGGGTTTGTTTAATTTGGAAAAAACCCGCATGGTTTTTTGGGGCAGCAGTGTTTTAAGACGGACAGATAGAGACGGACGTTTTGCGAAATTTTTTTTTTCGGCATGAAGGACCCAGGACACGGATTGTGGGTACACCCGTGTTAGATGATTTTTTTAAAAAATTTTGCAATTTATTTTCCTTTTTTTTGCCAGCACCCGGGCCCTAAGTTTTGTGGGAAAAACCCCCATTTTGTCGTGCAATTACATGACTGTGTATATTTGGGCTATTTTGGGGATTGGATGAACCCGACCCCCGCCGGCAACCCACCATGTGCGCAATGCGCGTAGTTCGCGGTCTGGGTACCTTTACAAAAAAGGGGGAAAAAATTCACACGAAGGTTCGGGAATCAGCTGACAGGTGTGCTTAAAACAAGAAGGGGCCAAAAGGCATTACCGTCACCCGGGCACCCCTAGAACCCCGAGGGGGGAGTACTTTGAAGAGGGGATGCACTGGGTTTCTACTACTTTAAATTACAAAGCTTTGTTCATTAATGTCAACGCCTGAATGGAAAAAACATTTATTGCTTTTGTTTTTTTAATACAGTTTTAGGAAGTCCTTAAACTAAATTTATTTATTTTCTTTCATTAAATGACTCTTTCCTTTTTAATGTCTTGGAATTAGTACAAAAGAAACCGTTTGGTTCACCCCTTTCGATGATTGCAACTGGTTCCTCGAAACAGTCGCTGTCCGGGGCCCCGTCACGGAAGGGGACCAAACCCGAAGGCAAAGCGTGCGGTGCTAGCGCCCTTCCCGTTCCCAAACCCCCGATCCGCCGTCCGTAATCAAAGGGATGACAAAAGGGTCCGATCGGTTTTAGAGGGGGGCCGTCACGCCACCCACTTACCCCGGAAATTTTAAGACTCGGGTTCACAATCAATTTACGGGTAACGCCGGCCCCTTTAAATTGAATAAATTCCTGTTTTGCTTACACGGGGGCCGCACCCGTTGGGTCACCAACACAGTCGCTGGCTCCCCCTCCCAACACAGCGCCTTTTCTCACGTTCTTTGCCTTCTATCCCCCTTCTCTCAAAAAAACCTCCTCTCTCGAGCTTCCTGCTCCCTCCCCCTCTTTTCTAGTTTCGCTCATCCCCTTCCCGGGTCGGGTTTTAAAAGATATTGGGCGAAATCTCAGTTTCCAGAATATTCGACCGGGGTCGGGGAAACCGAAAACATTAATTAACCCCTTTTCGCGGATTGGGGTCTTTGTTGTGGGGTGTTTGGCCATACAAGAGATGAACAAAAATCCTTTCGTCCCGATGCTTTTATGAGTCCTACGGGGGTAACAAACAGTGCCGGGGTCTCTATAATTTTTTTTTCCGGTCCTGCCGTAAAGGGAACAGCCGCCCGTTTTGCCTGGGGCTTTCCCGGGGGACAATCCCCCCCTAGTGGTAAACTTTTTAATAGAGCATGGCACGCGTTCGCGTCTTGCCTGGCCGGGCAAATCAGGACCCAATTTGGGGGACAGAGGGGGTCCTGATCAGAATCCCGTTGATATACGATGTACGCAACGAGATAGTAAAACATGCATTAATATTTTGGGGTAGTTTTAAAGGCCCCGGGAAAATTTTAAAAAATTTTTAAAAAAAGGCTCAAATTTTTTCTTTAAAATTTTTATAGAATAGATAAAAAGAAGTTTTAAGGTGGCATACCCCTTTCCCCGATAACCCTGGGAAATTTTTAAAATAGCAAAATAGATTTTTTGGCCTCTTGCCAGAAGTAAAAATTAGATGGAGAATTTTTTTTGGGAAATAAAATTTTTCCTTTAAACAGTTCTTTCATGAAAATGAAATGTTTGGAAAATTTAAATTTTTGCAATATTGCATGCAATTTTTTCAAAAAATAACAAAAGATATTTTCCAAAAAAGAAATTTTTTTTTAAAATTTTTTCAGGATAGGGTAAATGTTGTAAAATGAACCAAAACAATTTTTGTCATATAAAAAAATTTTTATTTATCTCCCGTCAATTTTATATTATAAGATGTTTACATTATTATTTACGATAAGATTTCTTTTAAAACAGATAAAAGTTCCTGGAAAGTGGGAAAATATTTTGTAAAAAGTGAAAAATTTTTTATTTTGAAACGCTGAAACGATATTTTCTGAATCTTTTGGGGTTAAAGTTTTCAAATTTTTTAGGATAGTGCCAATTGACATGTTTAATATTATATAAAAAAAATTTTTTTTGCATTCTCTGGTTTTTTAAAAAAAAAACTAATTTTTTTAAAAATCTCTTGTCTTTAATACCACATTTGCAGGGGGGATATACATTATTGCATTTGTGGGGGTGAATGTTTTGTGTCTGCTAATGAACTCAATAGTTTTCGAAAAAGTTTTAAAATTTCCCTTTATAATAATAATAATAATAATAATAATAATAAAATAATAATAATAATGTCTTTTTTGAGGCTCAGCCTGGGCCTGCTTTTTTCCCCTAAGCACTGACTTTCATTAATACAGAGTAGTAAATATAAAAGGGGGGGGAAACTGTACATTTTGTCTGGGGGGAAAAATGGGCCCCTCCCGGGCCCCTAAGGATTAGTAAACCCAGAAACCCCCAATGGATGGGGCAGGGGGCCCAGCAATGTATAGAAATGGGGAAAAAAATGAGAGAAGGGGAAACATAAAGAAAAAAGAAGAAAAACGAACAAAAAAAAGAAAGGAGACAAAGGGGACAAAAACATTTATGATGGGGGTGCAAAAAGGGCCCCGGGGAGCCTTAAGAAAGTAAACCCCGAAAAACCCCAAAACAATGGGGCTTATGGGGAAAATTAATATAGAAGAATATGGTATGGATAGTAGTGAAGGTGGGGATGAGGCGTTTAGGGGGAAAATCAATGCATAAATGGGAAAGACTGTGGGAAAAAGGGAAAGGAAAAAAGGAAGAAAAGGGGGAAGAGGGGGAAAAAAAATTTACCCAAAAGGGCAGGAATGTTACTTTTATACATTAGCATTTTCATAAATATACAAAAATTTGTAAACAAAAAGCCTGGTCTGTTAATAGTCCCGTAAATTTTTAAAAAATTAAATATTAAAAACAATTTAAAAATAATGGGGTATAAAAACAATTTTAATTTTTAAAACCCATATATTTAATATGAAATGATGACAATAAAAATAGTGTAAGTATTTTAGCATTTTTTTGGAGCGTGGCTTCTCTTTAAAAATTTTTTAACAGTTTTTAGGGGCACAGAAAATATGGGTTTTTAATAATTGATGGATGGAAAATGAAATAGAGTAGTGAGGTAGGGGGGGAATTTTGAATTTTAAAAAGGGAGGGGTGGGGTTTAGGGGGGTGACGGTTTTTAGTGGGAAAAGTCTGGGGGATAAGAAATTACCATTCCCAAAGTAGTTATACCTTTCCCAAATATTTAATTGTTTTTTTTTACGGAAGTATTAATTTTTAGACTGCTGGTAGTTTATTCCGACTTGATAGCGAATGGTGAAAGATTTACTGAAAAAGTCGGGTGTGACGTGGTAAAAGTGGGAGGCTGAACAGAGCTCGGGTTTTAAATTTTAGAGGATTAAATTCTTATTAGACGTTTTCATGAGAAACCCTTAAAAATTTTTTAAAAAGAAGTAGAGAGGGTAACCGTCTTTGTCTAGATAACAGAAGTGAGTCAAAAAATGCGATAAAGGCGTATTTTTTGATCAAATAAACCAGCATGCGTTCTGTTACGAAGTTTACGATAATTTAGATGTCATTTTGTGGGAAAGCGAATAGTAAAAAGGGCATAATAAGTGATTTAATGGTGTCTCACGTGTTGTAATTGGTAAAAAGGGTTTGCAGGCGTTTCGCGAAGCTTTCGGGAAAAAAATTTACGGCAGGTTGAATCACGCGAGTTCCAGCTGAGGGTTTTTTAAAAACACTAGGTTCTTGACTTGGGAAAACCCCAAAGGGGAAAAAACCCCTTTTTAAAATTTTTGGCAGGGAGAAGATGAATTTTTTCAAGGGTTTTGAACTGATAATCATGCACTTTATTTATTTGGTTTAATTTTAGGCCCCAAAAACGCTGCCCATTTGTTTGTTTTTCAAACTTGTTAATTTTTGCGCAGTGAAAAGAGTTGAGACGGGGGAGCCATTTGATATATCTGAAAATCATCCGCGTACATTTAGACTGCAAAATTTTAAAAGCATTTCCCCCCCTCGTTTAAAACATGCTGTCTTGGGAATAGGGGACAGCGCACTTTTCCAAGATAAAGGGTATTTCCCCTATTTGAAAAATTTATATTTCGTAATGATTGGGGAAAGGGCACATCAGGGTATTTTATTATCTCCCATTTAGGGTGGAAAAAAGTCTTGAATTTTGTTTCTGAGTTTTTGGGGAAGGCGAGGGGTTGACTCTTCTTAAACAAAAGAAGGAACGTTCTTACAAAAATTTTGATTTTAATTCAGGGAATATTTTTAATTTGGGGGGCTATTCCCAGATTTTTTAAAATTTTTCCAAAAATTTTTTAGTCCGGGGCCTGCCAAAGGTGGGGGGTAATATTTTGTTTAGCGTTGCGTCATTTCTTTAATAAATTTTGACATTTTGTATTTTTTTTAAATAGGGATTTTGTTTTCCGGGAAAAAAGACACCATCTCGATCTTTCATTAAATTCCAATTTCATCAGTTAACCAGGCAGGAGGACGGTTACGCGTGATATTTTAAAGGCGCGCCGTCATGAGGGATTATTAAGTTATAAAACGCCACTTTACTTAAGATTTTTTTCGTGGGCAAGGGGCCATGGAAGGCAATGCATCTACATTAAATGCTTGTTTATCAATTTTGAAAAATCGCTTTTTTGATTAGTTGCTTTTTTTGGACATTTTAGATTGTAAAAGATAAATTAGATCGTGTTTTAAACCGGGGAACGGGGAAAATTTACCGGATTTCAAAATTTTTTTATTAGACCCATTATACATCGATCCCAAATTTCCCCCGGGTCGGGTGTGTGGGCTAGAGGGAAAAATTTCGGGCACATGCGTGAAAAGGGGAAACTGCTCTGCAGAAGGAGGGTTTTTAAAAAGTTTGATTAAAGTCACCCATTAAAAAAAATTTTCATAAGAATGGATCACAGATGAAAAGGGTTTTCCAAAAATCTATGCTGCCTATTAGGGGGAAATATATGACAGCCAAAAGACATTTTTCCTAAAAGTCCGACTTGGATAAAAAATATTCACTTTGTTGGGAACCCCATTTTTTAAGAATAAGTTTGTCAAGATCGTCGCGAATGAAAACCCCCCACCTCCACCATTTCGGCGACACGGGTTTTCGATCAACTCTTAAAGCGGTACCCCGGGTTTGCTACTAGCGCGGAATTGAGAGAATTTTTCAACCAGGTTTCGCTTAAAGAAGCGCATGAAAACGGGGTTTAGATATTATTTCCCTTACTTGATCGAAATGGCAGGGCAGAGACTGAGCATTTGGGGGGTGCAGACAGAAAGAGCGAGGGTTAGGCTTATTTCGCATCAGACGCTTGAGCGGAGAAAGGTGCCGGTCACCCAGAGGGAAAGGATTTACAGGATGTGAGGGGAAAAAAAGGGAGGGAGCATTAACTAGGGTTTAAGGCTTGCAGGGAAAACGAGAGGAAGGAGAATTTCGGAAATATCCGAAAGTGGTTGTGAAAGAGGGGTGGAGTGGGAGGTGGATGGGTGGGGGCGCTCCTACGCTACGCTTGAACTGCCTCCAGCTGGTCCCTGGTTTGCCCCCGGGCACGACTATTACCACGTTTGATGACGATGGTGCCGTCTTCTGTCCACACGTTCTTGAGACCAAAGCGGTCGATGGCAGCTTGTAGCAAAACCAGGCGCGATTTCGTGAGATCCTCACGAATCGTGATACCAGAATGCTTCAGCAGCCGTTTCGAGCGAAACATTTCACTCGTTCCTATAACCAATAAATTTAACAATAATTTGGGGGTTTTTTTCGGGTACTTGTCGACCTATCCGATGGCTCCTATCAATATCTTGCAAGGTTAAGTTAACACTTATGTTTTTGGCGACTTCTTCGATGACCAGCTTGTCGGTGTCTTCATTATCATTTTCTTTCACGCCGAATATCCGCAAGCAGTTTCGGCGGAGTACATCTCGAGCTGTCTGTCTTTCTTGTAACTGAGATTTGGATTTGAAATCCACGGTCACGTTCAGCCAGTTTTCTCTAAACTCCACAAGATTAGCATGAAATTCATTATCTTCCAATTGCTTTGCAACCAGTCAGTTAGACAGATGCCAAAGAGCGTAAGAAAGTAGGCGAGTTAATGCCTTATCCAGTGCTTCATTCACTTGCTCTGTAATTTTGGTTTCAAGATCAATATTGGCCCCTAGAGGGTTCTTGTGCTCTTCGTCATCTTATGAAGTAATTAACAGAAAGTCAGATCAGAAAAAGACACTAGGAGAGAAGTTTCGGGGGGGTGGTCGAGGAGTAGAAAAGAAAAGAACATGAGCGGATCTAGATCAAGTAAGAGTAAGATAAGTAAGAATACAAATGAAACTCAAGAAGAAAGATGTAATAATTTCACTGAATGGAAAGTACAGCAAAATATACTTATCTTTCGGCTTCTACAGAGTCAGGCGATCGTGACTGCGAAAGTTATAACGGGCTGCCTGCAAAGAAACTACCTGCTGCCGAGCTCGGGGCGCCAAGGGGCGATGCTTACACCGCGACGGTCATCCACAGAGTGACACAGACGGTCATCCACAGACGGACATCCACAGATTAATAGTAACGGGTTAAACAAACTTTTATAGAAAATGCTCCCTAATTTGTCATTTAAAATTACTATTTATGACGATTTTATAGACCCTTTAATATTTTTAAAGTAATATATCAGTTCTACTATTGGGGAAATGAAAAGTTGAGAAAATTGGAAAAAATAAAATAATAATAAAAAATAATAATAATAAAATAATAATAGTAATAATAAAATGTGTTTATTTGTGGAGGCTCAGGCATTAAGGCCTGCTCTTCCGCCTAACCACTTTAATTAATTTACAACTTTAAAAATTACAGTTGAGGCGTTGGATGTAATTTAAATTTAACTGACTTCATGACGCAGAAGAAAAAATGAATTTGTGATACTATGACATCAATTTATCTATAGGCCAAATTAATTTATTGTAATATTCCATGATTCCCTCAAGAATAAGGCGCAAGTCAAAAAAATGGGAAAAATGCATAACATTAACATGAACTGTAAAACAGATGAAGGCGATGTCGCAGGATATTTTTTGAGAAGTAAAGGGAAAACGCGACAAATTCACAATTGGGACAAGATAGGCAGTAGGTTCATGTAGCGAAGTCGTTTGCAAGTTATTTGAAGGAAATCGCATCACGCTTTCGGAAGGGAACATTTTGTATAGTATAAATTCCAGCTTGTAAACAGACATGATAGCCATTTTGTGTTTAAGGTTCAGTAAATCAAAAGGTGTTTTTTGAAAATTAAGAGAACGCGTGAAGCAATACAAACAAAATTTTAAGAACCAACAGAATAAATCATTTAGAAAATTATGGTAACAGTCGCAACTTTGGGGAAAACTTGAGGGGGTACGCCAGAACGAAAAAGTGAATTAAATTAATGATGTAATATTTTGAGGAGAAGCAACAGGGTCGTGTGATGTTAAAAGAAAAAGAGCTGACGATCCGACACAACAATGACGTAGAGGAGCGGTCAAATAGGAATACGGATTTCATGTTGAAACGCTCCGCAAAAAAATTTTATTTTAATAGAAAATTGCGTTCAGTTTGTGAATAGAGTAAAAAATATCGTGTTTAGTAACTGTCGAGTTAATGGAAAGATAAAACGTGGAAGAGATATTTATATATTACACAAAAACAGTGTTGCGGAACACTGTCGCCATATTGTCGTCGCGTTAACAGAAACTAGTATAGTAATTAGTGAGTAGTTTAATCAGGGATATTCTTCATTTAAAGTAAATTTGTCGTTAACAAACGGTGTGGAAATGGACGGATGCTGTGGGGAGATGAATTAATGGGTGCTACGTTATACTACGGAGGTGACATGGAACAATGGCGGTACGGGATGGCCGATTTCTACGAAAGGAAAGTGCAATACTTGCGTAATTTAATAGTTCAGATAAATGGGAAGAAAGAACAGACTAGATTTTAATGTAAGACCAAGTTTTGGGGAAAAAATAATAGCTATATTCAGACAGAATAGGGATGCGATTCAAGTGTGAATGATTTGTTTTGTTTTTTGTCGATTGTGTAAATAGTAAAATGGGAAAGTTGGGTTTTATGTATTTCAGGTATTGTGTTTTGTTTTTATTGTATTGCATTTGGTATGTTTGTTGTTATGTTCCAGCGGAGGTGGAGAGAGTGAAAAACCCGAAAAAAAAAATAATGCGACGTATTTGGTTCGACAGTAAGCCATATGATATGATTTCGTGATTTTGTATTAAACAGTGACCTACGCCCAAGTGTCCAAGTATGTCGTTAGGCTCCTGTACAGGCCAACCACAGCCTCACGCTCAATAGTTTTATAACATTGAAGGAGTAGCTAAGTAACGGGCACAGTTTTAGATAAAGGAGGCAAAAGTTAGCAGGGCATAAATTTGTATAGATTTTATATAGAGTAGAGAGATTCAAGGTATAGTCGTTTTATTTCATATTGTCGCCGCAACGTGGTGCGGTTACATACAGATTTGGGATAAGTAGGCAAGACGTTCCATTACATTATGTAATGTTTTGTTTATTCTTGAAAGTTTGCAAAATGGAAAGACGTGATGCAAGGAACATTCTAAAAAGTTAAGATAAAAAAGAGCTCCCACTTATTCCACTTTGAATCAATAATTGAAAAGTCACCCGAAATGTCAGTTGTCATTACCCGACATGCCTCAACTGTGAACAATACACAAAGGGGGGGATTATTTTACATGTACATCTGGGATGCAGTACTAGGGACCATCCCGGCATACGCCTTAAGCGATTGAGTAAATCGGGAAAAGAACTCAATGAGGATGGCGGCTTAAGGCCGAAATATTGAGAGGAAGAAATATGAGGGCTGAGAGTGAAAAACAAAAGAAAAGGAAGAGAAGAAAAATGGAGGTGGACAAGAGGAGATAATAAAGAAATGATAATGAAAAGGATACGGGGCGATCAGAAGGGAAAATATAGTACATATGCGTTACAATTGCATAACAACAGGAGTACTTGATGACATGTACAATACATAATCTCAATAAAAAACATGGAAAATTACCACATTAATCATTAGGTAAAGGCAACTACAAAGTGGTTAAAATCAATAAAATAATAGTGTGACTACTGATTTTCTTTGTAACTATATAAGTAATAAAATATATAAACAGTAATAAAAGTGACGTACATCATAATTTCAGAAAGGTTTATAAGTTGTAGTTTTACATAATATTTCTTAACCCTCCAAGGACGAGTGTGACATATACGTCACAGCAAACAAGTTATAACGAATTATTTCCTGTCGCTGCATGTCGATATAACTGCACGTGCCGGTGTGTTCTTGTCGCAGAGGTCTGGTTCGTCAGTTGATTGTGCGATCTTGTCCGAGAAAGGTGTTGTAATATTTTTTTCTCGCTGTTCAAAAATTGTGATTTTTTTTTGCGATGAACCCAGCGCATTGGTAAGTTGAATTCATAGCCTGTACTGTTATTAGTTCAGTTTATGTCAGTTGTATATCTCTCACAGATTGTGATGAAAGGAATAAAAATATTTAATTGTTTTTATTTTTATTACGGGACGCTGTGGAGGCGTCAAAAGTCAGCGTGACGTATACGTCACACTCGTCCTTCTCCATTGCTTTTCACGCATCTCCACAGTTTTTTCATACTTTTGCATTTCATTCAATTGCACTGCCAAATCAAGTTTTATATTTTTCATTTATTAGAATAATGACCGTTTTAGCGACAGACTGACTAGCTGAGATAATTCAGTTACTAGAAGAAGACATTCCAGGTCATGGTTGTGGTGATGATAATATAGAAGTAGAGGATATTTTCATTGCACCACCGCCTGCGAATGAGCTAACTGACGAAGACAGTGGTGATGAGGACACAGGAGGTCTACTGAATAATTTGTGCGGCAATCAATTGGAGTGAAGCTGAAGCAGTTTTGTCTAATGGAATTCGCATGGAGGCCCGTAACGACTTCTCGGGATATTCACAAAATAGGGAACGTCGTGGATAGATGGAGATCTAGTTGATTCGATTAAAGAAAGATGGGCTATTTCCTGAAGAGTATGACGACAAATACAGAAATATGACTCCGTTGAAATTTTGGAGATATTTTTAGATGATGAAGTGATTTCCTTTTCTCACAGAGTCCAATAAATATGCTTTGTCTAAAATGAAAATAATATGAATGTTACACAGAAGAGATAAAAGCTTTTCAGGTATTCTGATCCTTTCTGGTTATAATGTTTTGCCAGGAAAGAAAAGTTACTGGGATACGAAGCCAGACATGAAGAATGTATTAGTTTCTGAATGTATGGAGGGACAGATTTTTATTCATTGCAAAATACTTTCACGTTTCTGATAATTCTAATATTGACAATAACGACAGATTATTCAAGCTGCCCATCATAAATCTTCTCAAGAAAGATTTATTGATAACTTTCTTGAATGTAATTCTTGATTACGATGAATCCATGGTGAAGTACTTTGGCCACATTCTTGCAAGCAATTTATTCGTGTAAACCAATACGATTCGGGTACAAAATATGGTGTCTGAATACATTCTACAGGTACTTGATAAATTTTGAAGTCTACCAGGTAAAACTAGCCAGTGACAAACCCTGAATATGAAAAGATTTTGCAAGCTACAGCCCCTTGATTTAATTTTTAGATGAATTGCCAGATCGTAAAAGGGTTATCCGTATCATATAATTACAGACAACTTATTCAAGTTTGAACCTTCTCAAGCATTTGAAAGAACGAGGGTACTCAGGACTGGGACTATTAGGAAAAACAGGATTCCTAAAGATTGCAATTTACCATCACATGAACAAATGATGAAGATGGAACGAGGAATATTCCAAGGACAATAGAAAAATGACGGAATTCTCGTTGGGAAATGGATGGACAATAGTGTGGTTGCAGTTGCATCAAATTCGCTCGAGAATCTCCAGTCAAGAATGTAGAGATATTCATCAAAAGAGAAAAACATATAAATGTCCTCAGCCAGCAATTATAGGCATTTACATAGAAATATGGGTGGTACCGATCGAATGGATCAAGATATAAATCAATATCGTATATCTATTAGAAGTAAGAAATGGTACTGGGCTATATTGACATGGCTCGTAGATGCTGCAATAAATAATGCATGGCATATTTACAAGAAGACAGGAAGGAAAATCACTAAACTCGAATTCAGAAGAGACATTGCCATCACACCTCACAAGATATAAAACAGCTGTCAAATCTGTGGGTCCAACAGCTCTGTCGTCGAAGAGGTCAACTCGAGTTTTGGACGACATCCGTTACGATCGGGCGGATCATGTACTTGGGGAAGTGGAAAATAAAAAGAGAAGAAGGTGTGCGAATGTTGGATGCAAAAGTGTCGTCGCGTCAATGTGCATGAAATGTAACGTTGGCTAGTGCTTGAAATGTAATGTACCGTTTCATTCAAAAAATGAAAACTTATTCACTAATTTAAATTCAAACTTTTAAAGAACTGAATAAAGGAATTGTAATTTGTTTTTACGATATTGTAATCACTGATTAGTTAGTTGTGTTTTTATCGAATAAGCGCTTATGATTTGCAAATAAATGTTCTCCTTTTTGAATATTTTTCTGTTTACCCCAGTATAGTTATCACTTAAAGGACAGTGTGACGATGCACACACTACTCCTCACAGATACGTGGAATTTTTTTAAACATTTTGGGGCTTAAACAAAGTAATAGAATTAGAAAAGTAAAATATTTAACTTTTTTACAAAAATAATTCTCGTCCTTGGAGGTTAATTTACATTTAAAATTATTACATTATATAACAAAGTGTATTTTAGATATAGCTATGTAATCTGTCAATTTTAAACATTGTATCAGCAGTATTAGGATTAGCATTTACTGTACCCTAAGTAGGGAGGAAGATGGCGGATAAAAGGAGTGGGAAGAAAATTTCAAAATATGACTTAAAAAACATGGAGGATGTAACATGGAGGATGATATTTAATAAGGGATCATGGTCATTGTTTCAGAAAATAATGAAGATAAAATGGCGGATAGAACAGAGGCGTTTTAAACTACATTTAATTTTTTTATCCTGACACCAAGTTGAGTTTGAATTTGTGAAGTTTCTAATTGTCAAGATGTGTGATAGTGATTTCCCAGTTTCAAATTACTGTGACAGTGTGATTTAGTGTATGTGATGTGTCGAGGTATGCACAGCAAATGCCGAACGCGATCGCTCGAGTGTTAGCATTTTGAAGTTGTTAGACATGTATGTTTGAATGCCGCTTGGATTGATGGAAGCGAGGCTATGCAATATTCTTCTCTTTTCAATAGAGCTAATTTTGTCTGTCTGTAGTACAGCGACGTGATCGTATTACGAAGATGGAATATGAAAGGAACGCGTGCGTTTTGTGCTGTTCAACTTCCGTTGTTGCTTGGTTTTGAAGTCAGTGGGGAAGAAATGACAGTAATCGAAATGGGGTATAGTGAATTAATGGGTCCATCGTGTTTTATAGGAAGTAGTTGTACGCGTTTTGGGAGGGAGGCTTTGAAGACTTTTGACAAATTTACTGCGAGTCCAGCTGAGTGCTGTCTACATGAATTCCTCGGTTCTTTGCCCCCGTTACACCAGGGTAGAGGAGTCGTTTATACTAATAGTAAGCTTGGGAGTTATTTGGGGTTTAATAAAAGTCGAGGCGCGATCCATTTATTGAGAGTATTTAGGTCCTCATTTATTTTGTGAACTAAAGAGTTAAGCCCCGACGGATGCCCGTGACATGAAGGAAGGTCATGGTACTTTTTATAGGCGACAGTATTTAAGACATTGTCGACGTCATTTACGTAAATGAAGAATGCTATGGGTCCTGAACTGTTCCTGTGCAATCCCAGGCGTTTAATGTCACTGGATCGTTTTTCACCTGTTGACGATCGAAAGATTTTGGGAGAACCAGCGTATCGTGGGTTTAGCGAAGCGCAATGCTTGATTTTGTCTAGCGGGATATCTGATCGACCGAGTGAAATGCTTTACTGAAATGCAGAAGAACTAGAAGAGGAATAATTTTAGGAAAAGCAGCTCCAAATTATTTATTAATTTAATAAAAATAGTCAAGCCCTGCGTAAGACGACACAATAAATACTGACACAATAAATAAAACACGCATGCCGAGCATTTACTACAGTTAACATAAAGTTCTTTACGGACTACTTGCTGAAAGAATCATGGGAGGCAGTTTATACTTTCGTGACACAAATGAAAATGAAATTTCTTTTCTCAAGCTTTCATTTCTCTTTAAGGCATGCTTTCCTATTAAAGAGAAAATTAAACATTTCACGAAAAAGTAATACTTGGATCACAAAGGAATTAGAACATCGTGTAAATAAACGTACTCTCTGCTTTATTTCTAAACGTCATGACGTATCTCAAGATTTCCTTATCTACATTAAAAAATACAAAACATTGTTACAAGAAAGTGTAAGACATTCTAAATCTTGAAAAACGATCAGGATATTTTGAACTCAAATAATAAAACAAAAGCAATGTGGAATATAAAAAATACTACCAAATCAACTAGAAAACCCGTAGAGCATGTTGTTTTAAAATATAACGATATAAATGTGAACGATTCGGCAACAGTGGCTAATCTCTTTAACCAATACTTTTCGAGAATTGCTGCCGATCTCACTAGAGTCTTCAGGCACAAAATTCAAAACAGACAGTTCACCCCAAAATTTTAGATACAATGTTCGTTTCGATATTCTTCCTATGAAATTCTCAAAATAATCGGTAAACAAAAAATAAATATTCGTCCGGTTTAAGATGAATTCCCGGATTCTTTATTAAAGACTGGCCGTATGCCATTATACACCCGTTAATACATATTTATTGCATCTTTATGCATAGGAACGTTTAGATATTTTCCAAAACCGCTAAATTAAGCCGCTTTTCAAAAAGGCAGCAAAAAATGAAATTCAAAATTATCGGCCCATTCTCTTTCTATCAGTTTTTCAAAAATATTAGAGACTTTTTACGTACGAAGAAACCTTTCTCACTAAACACGACGCCCAACATGGTTAGAAAATCAAAATCCTTGGAAACAATATATTTTCTTTCTTAAAGATGTCGCCTCATCATTGGATCAAAACGAAGAGGCACCTATTGGATTATTTTAGATCTCTCAAAAGCTTTTGACGTCATTGATCATGACATTTTACTTTCCAAATTACCTTCATATGGAATTCTTAGTATTGCTCTAGATTGGTTATGTTCGTACCTTAAACAACGATCTCAGAGAGAGTTGAAATACCTTACTGGAATGATGGAACATTACGTACGCACCTTTCGACTCTTTGCCGTTGCATGTGGAGTTCCTCAGGATCGATTTTGACCCTACTGTTCTACTTTACATGCTGATATACCCTCGACGATTCAGAAACGGAAGAACGATTCTTTTTGCGGATGATACGAACATCCTTTGCAATAAAGAAACCGTAAATAGTATAATATCAGATGTTTCAAATTGGTTCCGCAATAACAAATTAATAGTAAATGAAAAGAAAACAGGTTTAATGCAGTTTTCCATTTCAAATAATTCTGTTCTCCAATGAAAATGAACGGTGTACTATTCACTGATGTTAAAGCAACAACATTTTAGGCCTCTTGATTCAAACTGGAACGTCCATTTAAATGAATTGAACACAAAATCAAGTTCATTCTGCTACGCTTTCAGAATTCTTTCAAATTCAGTCAGCCTTCCTTACTGCTCGTTATTTCCTTCGCGAATGTTCATTTCCGCCTGAGATATGGCATAATATTCTGGGGAAATACATCTTATAGCTCAGACTTTAGATTACAAAAACAGATTGTATGAATAATAACCAAATCCCACCCATTGATTCATATGGCCCTCTCTTCATTAATCTAGGAATTCTAAATATAAATGTCTTTTATTTACGAATCAGTGGTTTGTGTAAATGACTTGCTCAAGGGCAGAATATATTTTCAGAAAATACCAGAAGTCTATTACTATAACACTCGACATGAAATCATATTCATCAGGTAACAGTATCAACCGCTCATTACAGAAAATTCACATACAATACATATGCATTGTTACAACACTTTGCCAGATGACATTAAACGATTAAATTCAATAGAAAAGTTTAAATCCCAAATTAAATCGCCTGCTGCATAACTGTTTCTATACAATTAGAGACTACTGAGCATCACAGAAAGGGAACATTAATTTTAACAATGATACATAATGGAAAATTATTTACCATTTGGACTGTATAAATGAGTATAATCAGCTTGTAACAACTATTGTACTACAGCTTCGGGTCAATATTTACATCTCGATCAGGTTTTTCGTCCAGTTTCCCTGATCCATTGAGCAAATGCTGAGATGGCCCCTTGTTTTGCTTCTGGACATAAATGTAACTTCATTTTCTGTGCACGTCTTCTAGAATTCAGTGGAAAATACAATTATTCAAATTATCGTTTCCATGTTGTCGCGGCAGGAAGTAATAAGAGCCAAAATTTATTGCTTATTTATCTTTGAAAATAGATTTTATTACATGGGAGTTTTTGTTTGTTTTCCTTTCAAAATTCAAAATTTATTGCTTATTTATCCTTGAAAATAGATTTTGTGCATAGGAGTTTTGTTGTTGTTTTCTCCTTTCAAAATTCAAAATTTATTGCTTATTTATCCTTGAAAATAGATTTTACTACATGGGAGTTTTTTTGTTATTTTTCTCCCTTTCAAAATTCTAAATTTAAGTAGTATATGACTTAGTGTAGGGATCACAGAATTTTGAAAATGTGCACACAATTCACTTTTCCCCATAGCACGTCATACGCAGTTTTTAACTGTTTTTTTGACGTAAAATAAATAAATATAATGTTTATCAACTACGTGACATATCCACAATCCCTTATGATTTTTGTTATTTACCATGTTAGTAGCAAATGAGTCATTTACCGTTTCTTTAGAGGAAAGGTACATAAACTTCAGTTCTATTATTTAAAAAGTTGTATAAAAAGGAGATATTTCCTAACCTTAGGATTTAGAAAGCATTGGCTCAGACTTCCTGTTTTGGGTCCCGATGGGTTGGGGTTTCTTGGACCTGCGGATTTTCCCCGCTCGAGAGAAACAATGCGCATCTTTTCCAGGTATTTTGTCTAATCCTCACTTGCAATATTTAAAGCAGTAAGGGTTCAATTACCTGAAATTTGTACAACTTCATAATATAGAGAATCAGTCAGTTAGCTACTGACCACGAAATTCAAATGAAATTGTTCTTTCTGCATGTGAAACGTTTTGCTTCAAGATCGCTATTTATTGTTCAGTTAGAGGAACATATCCTACATCAAATTATTGATGATGGATGATGATCAATTGTGAGCCGTGGAAATGGAGGTGTATGTTAGGGAGATTACCGAGCATTCGAGGGAACAAAATCACGAAACATGAATCGTTCAAACCATAAGGTAAAAAAACGTGACATATTTTTTTAAAATTATGTCAAAAATAATTTTTTGATAAAAGGAGAAGGCGCTCTTTTTTCGACAAACTTGTCAATGGATTTCTATAAACTTCTTTAATTTGGGATCTTTTTACCTTATTAATAAGTAAATTATATACATTTTTAAATTTGCAATAATGGATTTGTGCAAAATGCTGCACAAAAAAGATGCAGAAAAAGAATGTTAATTTTCCCAATATTATTTTATGAATTTAAATAAAGAATTTATTTTCCATTCAGATCAAGACTTATGTCCAGTTATCATTCAATCAAAGCCTGACATGTCCTTCGTATTCATTCAAAACAGACACATCCGACACGAAACTCGCCCAAAAATTCAATCAAACAGAATATTTAAATTGTATATTATTAATATATTTTGCTATTCTTATTACAGAGTTAAAAATTGCGTACAAATAAAATATTTGCATAATTTTGATGCTATAATATTTTTGCGTTTTTCTCGAAATGAATTGCACATGTCACATTTGAATGTTTCTTTCTCTCTTCATTTCGCGCTCTTTTCTTTCCTAGCTCCAACGCTGCCAGGGCACGCGCTCAAGTGTACAGTCACCCTTCTGACCTGGAAGTAAGGTCGCACCTCTGGCTCACGGCTGTTCTGATAGCGTGTTTTCCTGACCTCCGCAGACATCGCCGCGTTCTTCGGCGGGCTGCATGCTACACTAAGAGCAATCCGATATGCCCAAGTGTAGGAAGGGCGGTGAGCAGGATTCAGTGGAACATTGTACAATGACGGAAATTGGAGATTATATTTACTTCATAAATTGATGGAATCATTCCATCTCATAATTATTAATAACCAAGTGTTTTATATATATATATATATATATATATATATATATATATAACAAAATAATAATTTAATAAATAACTATTATAGAAATTATATTTGATTAATAAATATTTTGTGACTAAAGTAACTTATTTTGTCAACACGTATGGATGGTAGCTATTAGTTTTCATTGAAAATTCGGTATAATACCGCCATAACGCTATGGAGTCCATGCCGATCCTATAAATTATTTTACGGGTATAAAAGAATAAGTATTTAAAAAGGTATGAACAAATACCGGTATTTTACTGGTATTCAATACCTTCTCCCGTTCCTGTTCACTAGCAGAATCAAAGAAAAACAAACTATCTTATCTTCTTTTTCATTTGTATGTACAGTATTTGAAGTATTTCTTTTTTTAAATACATCTATTTGATGTATTTAAATATTTCTCCAAAGTACATGCCCAAAAAAGTCAAAAATACAGTTTTTAATTCAAAAGTACATAAATACAGTTTTTAAATACAAAAAATACACGCAACAAATACAGTTTCAAATACAAGTATTTAAATATTGCTCAATTCTATGATCTATGTACAATAAACAGTATGCTGATCAGTTCCCAGGTTGAGCGTTCCCATTGATAATACGTATGCCACGAGTAGGTCAGAAAATTTGGCAAATGAAATCCCAAAAATATGAACGTAAATATATAAGAGGAAAACGCTAAAAAACGAATATAAGTCGATTTCCTGCAAAACAAACAACATCAAATTAAATTAGAAAACATTTAGTACAATAACATTGTAATGTAATGAAGTATCCTTACAATACAATTTCAAATAAAAGCTGATGAGTACATCACACACTTTCTGGCATTGTTTTAAATTTACACGAATTTCAAAGTCTGATAGTTCAACGATAATGGTAATTCTTTTAAGCGTCCCTTCTATCCGTGAAAAAAATTTGTAGTGGTTTTTGAAATTTTTTTAAATATATACATCAATTTCATTCCCAAATTACTCTAAAACAACGCGGTTTTGCAATAAACTGTACATGACCTTCGCAGTCATCGAAAATACGGCGGGTTGGGCGAAAATTGGACTAGCGCAAATTTTTTTATCGTCTTTAAACAAAAAAATTGGAGCTCTTTTTGTGAAAAAGTTACAATTGTTTAATTACTAATACTTCGCCCCAGGTGCATGACTACTCATATTTTTCAAAATTGTACATGATCTTATTTCCAGATCTGGCAGAAGATAAACCAGTAGAGGAAAAAATATTATTAATATTATACTTGTAGGAAGGCGCCCACAAAGTGCACGTTTGCAATTTTCTAAAAATAAGAACGTCAACAAATACCATACTTGCACATGTTTATTACGTTTTTGTACGCTACTCGAGGACAAAATTTAATCAAATAATTTGTTGACGTTTCGAAGATTTTGAAAATAGTGTAGAAATGTGTTTGAGGCCTATACCCTCAAAATCAAAATATCATTTTTAAAATCTCAAGAACTCCAGTTTGCTAGATTGATGGAAAAATATCAATTTTGGACATAATCGTCTGAACGGTTTTGGCGTTAACATTGACCACAAACGGACAGACACATTTTGGAAGTCCAATCGATATTTGGTATCAGGAACCAAAAAACATGCATTTTCGCTACACCACGAGTTAGAAGTAATTTATTATATAGCAACAGGATTTATCCGCACACCCGTTGCCAGGGCCCGGCAATTGAAATTTTCTGGTGCACGATTATGCTTTCTCTTCTTAGATTGAGAAGAGAGGAAGAAAGTAAAATATTCACAATTTGAAATTCCATCAATAAAATATTCATTAAATCAGATTTATAAATAAATACTTTCTCTGCTTACTGTTTGTGTAGAGAATGCATTATCTCTTGTCGGCAATGACAGCAATGGTACATGCGTAGAAAATTCAAGGAAAGAGCAGAAAATCGTTGAAGCACTCCTTTATATCTTTACGTGAGGTATTTCTGAATTAGTATAAGACAAAATATGGTTACTGCTAATAAAATCCCAACAAATTTAAAGATTTTTTTTTTCAAATTAACCAAATATGTTTCGGAAGAATTTCAAGAAAATTGAGTAGATTTGAAAAATTGTAAATAACAGAAATTAGTAAAATACATAATACTGTACGAAATAATATGACGAAAATTTAGATATTTGTTAAGATTTCAACAATTCTCCGAGATCACAAATTTCAGAACAGTACATAGAAACATATGTAATTATATTAGAATCGGACTCTATCATGAATCGTCGAGGCAGTGCCCCGAAAGAATTTTGGCAGTTACTGAAGATTTTCTGTTTTCTATATTGTCTATAGAATCTTATTTATCCTATTTCAGAGTGTGATGTGACGTTGGATGCTGGAGACATTCGCCTGCGCGATATTTTACCATTTTTTTCTCAAATTTGTCCGAAAGTGCGAAAACAGTTTTAAAATTAGCTTCGGCGATTTTACTTGGAAAAACATATTCATCAGGTGAAATCTATCAAGGAGATAAACGCCGTTTTGAGATAAAATCAAGTCGTAGGATAAAAGAGCATGTCCCAACACTCCGCTATTCAATCTCAGTCAAAACGTTCATTATCCTTCATGGATTAGATCCAGATTCACAAGACTGTTCGCCCTCCTTAATTCGCAAAAATCATTCGCCACAATTTCCACAAACACACCCCACTTCTAAACAATAATGCAAACTTCCCTTAGTCAAGTTATACAAATATGAAATTTTAAATATACTGAAGGATTATAGCGAGACCCGCATTTGCCATTTTATGTAACATTGTACCCGTCAAAATCCCCGAAAGACAAAAGTCCAAAGGGAATAAAAAAAATAAAAAAAGGGGGATAAAAGAGCTCGTGCGTAATCTAGGCTCATTCTTTCTGGTAGCGGAAGAAGTATAATGTATGTAAAATAAGATATTTGGACGTGGAATATTGGTGATATCTACACAATTAGTTCAATTTTCTTTTTGAAACCAGTTTTCAAATCGTAATCGATATTTTGATTAAAGCTTCAAACTATTTTTTATGTTATTCGAAAGACGAAATATATGAACAAGATGTATAGTTTTATACGACTATACAGATGATAAGAACGTTTGGTTGTGTTACAGCATCACTACATTTTTTTGCTGGAAAAAAAAAAATATATAGTTGCAAAGGAATGAAAGCATAAACCGACTGCCCGGCTTGCCTGCCTGAAAGTTTGGCCTCCTCCCGCGCCACAGGCCGCTGGGTTTGTCCGTTCGGTCGCGTCGAGGGAGGGCCCACAAGGATCGGGAGGCGCAACGGGGTGGAGCGGGAACGGGGGAAGGTGTTCCAAATTTCATTACGCCGCTCCTATTCATCCGAGTTGCATGATTGACGCGGCGTTGGATTCAGGAAGCGTCATCATCGCGCTATAAGCATTTTTTAATTTCTTCCCGGAACTATGAGAAAAGGTTTTGGAAATCTTTTTGAAAAAAACTACTTCGTAGCGTAAATTCTATTTCGAAAGGAGTCCAATACCGTTTTACAGATCCAAAATCGGAGCATTTGTTCGGAACGTTATCGGTCAAGTAAATTCCCCGTGATAGTGCTGCGTCTATTGATTTTTCCTAAGTATTTTCGGTACATTTAGCCTTAAAAGGCAAGTTTTCTTTCTTCGCTCGCTCGGATCCAAGTCACCGCCAGGCTCGGAGCGCGCACCTCGTATACCTTACACACATGATGTTAGGATAAGAATCTCGTTCACTATAAACAAACTTGAGTCTATCCATCGCATAATTACCAATTCACCTAAGAAGGCATTTGAATGGTGAAGTTCACTCTCACAAATTAATAAAATTGAAAAATCACCTTAGTCGGTTATTGGGTAAATTTGTTTGGTCAGTTGAAGGAAAATTTCTCATTTGTTATATTAACTTAGCCTCATCTTTTCACTTACATCGCAGAATACACTCGTTCAAAATCTGAACATACAATGATTTCTTAATTAAATATAGGTAGAATTTAAGATTAATAAATGTAAGAATTTATTTTATTATTTTTCATTCTGGTTTAATTTTTTTGAACTTTCAGTTGGTTTTTGGGGCAAAGACAGACTACCATTGGATCACCATGCCCGTTCATCAAACGTTTGTGACAACTGTGATCCTAATACTGAACCAAATTGGCATGAAAAATAATTATGTTGCTTGTTGTGTACTATTTTTAATTAATATTAATAATTGATTTCTAATTATAAGAATTACAAACTTCATAAGGATAATTACCACCTAACAGTAAGATTTTTTTAAACTATTAAATTTTTCAGAAGATGATTATGAAAAAATGTTGGGGATGCAACTGTAATTCTTGAAGATTCGTGACTCTATTCAAAGGATGTCATAATCTCAAGCCAGAACAATGAGTATTGTCTGGGTGTTTCGAATGATTGGCTGATGGATGAATTTTTCAAATGGTGCTCAATAATTGAGTAGCATTTGCTGCTATGGATCACTGTGAACTATCATATTGTTTCTTCACTCTACTTAACTAATTGTTACTCATGCAAACCTGTCCTTACTTGTATTTATAAACTCTCACAGTCATTTCAATGTAACTTGCAATGTAACACAATATTGTATTACATTGAATGTGTTGAGAAGCGTTAGAAAATAATCTACTTACACGAATCTGGACAAGAAAATCTCGCAAATGTTCCTTGAACGCTGGAATATCCTGGTCCAGGTTAAACAAGCCCTGGACAGTGATCTTGATCTGGTTGTCACTGAGACCAAATGTGCAATAAGCTACTTAACAAATTCTTGAACATATAACACATTGTCAGCCGTTGGACCAAAGGGTATAGTTATTCGTCCATTTCCACTAGACTGAACATATGAAGGCCAAAATGGTAGCATGCATAGTTAAACCTGCAAAAAGTGAAAATAAGTATGTGATTAAAAAATTATACTTATTACAAATAAATAATTCATTAATAACATTTATTATAACTGTCATAACAGATTATGTGTCTTCAAACCATAAGAGTAAAGAGTATTTTCATTTTAAAATTTAAAGTTTTCCAACAAAATGGAAGTATCAACACTTGCGCCAGTTGTAACTGTAATGTTTAGTGCCTCGACGAGATCTGTAGAATTGTAAGAAATTATCTGGAATGGTATTTCCCTAGCTAAACTAGCTGATTTTTCAAAATATTTCTCATGAACGAATCCTGGAATAAAGAAGACTTAAAATTGAACGCTGGAGCACTGTGGATGAGGATGCAAATTCAGAAGTCACATATTATAAATACTAATGCTCAGTTTCCGGGTCATTCTGGTCAATAAAGTACAAACATATTTATCCCACAAATGACCAGACCCCATGTTTAAGGACAGCACAGAAGTTTGACATGGGATAATTTCAAAAAGACAGGAGTGAGCGAGAGGAAGAGAGGAGGAAGGAGAGAAGAGAGGAGGGGGAGGAGTAGAGGGAGAGTGGCGAGTGAAGAGTGGAGAGAGAGAGAGAGAGAGAGAGAGAGAGAAAGAAGAGAGAGAGAGAGAGGAAGAGAGAGAAGAGAGAGAGGGAAAAGTGAGAGAGAGAGGAAGAGTAGAAGAGAGAGAGAGGGAAAGAAGTAGAGAAGAGAGAGAGAGGAAAGGAAGAAGAGAGAGAGAGAGAGAGAGGAAGAGTAGAAGAGAGAGAGAGGGAAAGAAGTAGAGAAGAGAGAGAGAGAGAGGAAAGAAGTAGAGAGAGAGAGGAAAGAGTAGAAGAGAGAGAGAGGAAAGAGTAGAAGAGAGAGAGAGAGAGGAGAAAGAAAGTAGAGAAAGAGAGAGGAAAGAGTAAGAGGAAGAGAGGAAAGAGTGAGAAGAGAGAGGAAAGAGTAGAAGAGAGAGAGATGGAAAAGAGAGTAGAAGAGGAAGAGTAGAGAGAGAGAGAGGAAAGAGTAGAGAAGAGAGAGAGAGGAAAGAGAAGAGAAGGGAAAGAGAAGAGAAGAGAGGAAGAGGGAGAGAGAAGAGAGAGAAAGAGGAGAGAAAGAGAGAGAGGAAGAGGAGAGAAGAGAGAGGAAAGAGGAGAGAAAGAGAGAGAGAGGGAAGAGAGGAGAGAAGAGAGAGGAAAGAGGGGAGAAGAGAGAGAGGAAAGGGGAGAGAGAGAGAGAGGAAGAGGAGAAGAGAGAGAGAGGAAGGAGAGAGAGAGGAAAGGAGAGAAGAGAGAGAGAGGGAAAGAGGAGAGAAGAGGAAAGAGGAGAGAGAAGAGAGAGGAAAGAGGAGAGAAGAGAGAGGAAAGAGGAGAAGAGAGAGGGAAAGAGGAGGGCAAAAGGGAGAAAGAGGAGCAAGAAAGAAGAGAAAAACAGAAGAGAAGAAAGAGAAGAGAGGGGAGGGGTAAGATCTTGGATTTGGCTTTGCAACCAACTGGCTAGCATGCTTCAAAGCTGGCTAGCATGTTTTGAAGAGCATGCTTCAAAGATGCCGACAAAACAATGAGAACTTACAAAGAGTGAACAAAACTGTGGTTTACTCAATAGGGAAATGGAATAGCACTTACAGGATAATAATTCTGAGAAAAGCGGTACTTTACGAGAAACGATAGGCAAGGTGATGAAGGATTTAAGGCTAGGCTGGGTAATTGATTACTAGAGACTCGGAAAAATATGTAGAATGAAACGTCAAAATATGTACATAAATATGTAATGAAAACAGTAAGAATATATAATAAATATGTAAAATCAGATATAGTATGTAATATTAAAATACACAAATTAAAAAATACATTAACCTAATTTGAAATTACATTTATCAAAAATTTCCTAAACAACTTTTAAAAATCATTATCAATCTTCGGTCAATCACAAGTTGATGCACGTTTTGCACTTTACAATTTTTCCGTCAGTAATAAAAGCTTCATCTCTTGCTATCCAGGACCATAGTTTATCAGCAAAACTAGACGCAATAGATCCCCTCGTACAAACTACGATATCTACGACCAGCAAACCATCACTGCAGCGTGCAGTATTCTCATAGAATTGTTACACGACGGCAATCGCCAGTTTCTCGGCAATTAATGTTAAAGGTCACCAAACGCAGCGTCATTAATACTTTTCGCACCTAAAGGTGAACATGATCTTATTAGCGCACTTCCATCCCGAGATAACTGAGCAGGCGTGCCGGACTATAAAACCTCCACCGCGTCTAGCTGCGCTGCAGTCCGCAGCGCACCTCCAATCGACGTATAATAATTGTGTAGTAAATAAATTCTGATTTTTTAAAATACTTCTTTTCATAAAAATATGTAATAAAATTCAAGAAAATTGATAAAAATATTTCGTGAAAACAACAAAATATGTAATTTAATGCTAAATATGTAAAAATATGTAACTAAAAAAATTCGATACTGTGAGGATGGCGACGATTCGCCAAGATGTCAGTTTTGGCAACGGTAAGTAGAAAGACAAAATATATGTAATTACATAAAAATCCGATCTCTAGAGATTACGGCTAGTGCTGGCTTGAAAGGGGATGTAGTGTTTGTGAAGTGAATGTCTGCGGGGAAGTCATATTCAATGCTAATGAATAAGGGAACGGATTTTTATTGTAATAAAATCAAAATATGTACTATATATATGTATTTATATTTTCAAAAATTTAGAAAAATTAAAAATAAGTAAAATAAAAATTGAAGTTAGAGTTTAAAATGGTTAGATACAACATATATTTTCAAGTTTTCAAAGAAAATGTCGTCGATCAGCTCTCATAATAGATTTGGCGGCTGGAAGGAACGTTCGACATCTACGAAGGAATTAGGAGCATATTTGAACGTTGATGTGTCCATTGGGTTCAGTTGTAGTTATGGTCTTTTTTCCTCTGCTGAGAATCATGGTAATTATTTTCATGTCTTTCCAGCCTGGATATTTCTCCAACTAATCCTATAATTTCTTTTTCGATTTTCTCTGTTTTCTTCTGTCACGTCTGTTCATTTTGCGAATGCACACATAATACCTTCAGTATTAGCAACTAACGGCATGTTCTGAGCTTCAAGCTGCGATAGCATTTACTAAAAAATTGCATTTGTAGAAATGAAATAAATTGTTATCTCAGACTAAACATAAATCAAAGATTTATACAATTATTCAAATTATCGTTTCCATGTTGTCGCGGCAGGAAGTTATAAGAGCCAAAATTTATTGCTTATTTATCCTTGAAAATAGAGTTTATTACATGGGAGTTTTGTTTTTTCTCCCTTTCAAAGTCAAAATATATTGCTTATTTTTGAAAATAGATTTTTACTACATGGGAGTTTTGTTTTTCTCCCTTTCAAAATTCAAAATTTAAGTAGTATATGACTTAGTGTAGGGATCACAGAATTTTGAAAATGTACACACAATTCACTTTTCCCCATAGCACGTCATACACCCAGTTTTAACTAGTTTTGACGTAAAATAAATAAATAAATAAGATTTTGCTTTTTTGTATTCCACCCAGATGACTTGAGTCCAGCTTCAAAAGGAATATATTTTATTTGCTCAAATTTTCACAATATTTGGCTGCTTCTAACCACGAGTCCCATCTTGTAATTACCGGCTGTGAAAACCAAATTCAGTTCACGATACTCTCTTCGACATTTTAACTCTGCTTGGTGCTTTCAAAAACACTTTTTTTAACGGTCGATATCAAATATCGACATCAGGAAATTGATGAACAGTTTCTGCCACTCGATGAAGAGCATGCACTACGCACGTAAGATGAATCATGTTTGGGTAGAACACTTTTAATGCACTCCCCGCTTTCACCATTTAAGGAGCAGAATCGGTTAAAAACGACAATACGTTTTCATGAATGATATTACTCAGCAGACTCATCGAGTCATTGAAAACCTGGCAATTGTATTGTGGTTGCATTTTTCTGAAATTTCACAATTTAATAGAAATGGTGTTGAAGAAGATTAAGGGGAAATCTTTTCTACGATAATATTTGCAATATATGTCAGTAGTTTCGTCAATTGAAACTCAGACCTTACTAGTTTTTATTTCCTCTCGAATTTGATCAGAGATTTCCAAATAAGTAGTTTTCTTGTAATTTTTCCAGTGCCTTTCATCTGGAATTCCTTTGTCAGTGTATTTTTCTAAAAATACTTGAACTCAGGAGTAGCTGACTTTGTAAATGGGAATATCGGCTCTAACCAATGTATACGACACAAATCAGTAGAAGACTGGCTTACTTGATTGAACATCAGGTGAGGATATCCCGAGAATCTTGCTGACTGTTTTCTTCTTTTTCTTTCAGTTTTTCTTTGTGATTGATTGAGTTTAAGGGCGCTTCAACAGCTAAGGTCATTTGCGCCCGTGTCAAATTATTAAGACCAGTGCACAATATTGCAGTGTCAAGATAACAAAAAATTAAAATATTTAAATAGAAAGCAAAATAAAACTGGAAAGGAACGTATCGTAATAAAAGAGAGTTTTGCTGAAAATTGCGTTTCTTGTTTTGTTTTAAAATCTCGGGCTAAAGCCAATAGTGGCATTATCTCTCAGATAAGGCTGTACAAACCAGTCTCGTAAAATGCCTAAGAGCCTGCAGAGAGGAGATTCGTCATTACCAGTATTTCTCTAGAGATGCCTTCGGCCAAGCATCTCAGAGAGCAAGGTGATGCCTTCGATAGCTATCTCTTACCTTAGCATAAAGCTTGAGAGCATGCTCCATGGTAAGATCCATTTTACAGTTATCGCATGTAGAAGATGGGGGTCACTGTGGAGGAGATAACCGTGGGAGAAATGGCAATGACCGATTCGGAGGCGTGTTAAAATGATCTCCTCGCACCGAGCATCACGAGATGAGTAAGACCAAGGATTTATGGAATCCTTGATTCTCGTGAGCTTAAAATCTGAGTTAGCCACTCTGTTTGCATATTCTGCGGATAGAGCGTTTTATAAAAGGCTTAGTGTCTTCGTGGGGACTGTGAAGATGTCTAATTCTCTTTTCTTCGAGGCAGACTTTGCCGCCTGGTCAGCTATTTCATTTTCTCTTATTCCCATGTGTCCAGGGACCCAACAAAAGACTAAAATATAGTGGCGGACCAATAGATGATGGATTTGGTGTTGGATGGTCATTGTCGGCAGGTCACAAGACGAGGAGGAGAGATAGATTCAAGAGAGCTTTTGAATCACTGTAGATCACTACTTTCTTTAATGTCATCGATTCAGCAAATGATATAGTTAATGGTAATTTCTTAATTAACTTAATAATTATTCACAGAATTCGTTTATAGATGAACATCTCTTTTTAATTCTACCGAAAAACGAAGCATGTATTATTAAACAGTGGACAAGACTCGAGATCGCGCGAGATTGTGAATGAGACAACAAACAAAACAAAAAGCGAAGACTTGATCAAGTTATAGTTTCATAAGTTGGCTATTCGTGGAAATCTTTCAAGCTGCCATCACTGCGAATTTGGTGCGGCCTAATACGGCCTGGAGTCTACTGGGAGTTAAGGTTTTTAGGAAGGTTAGACAGTCTAAGATCTATTATCGGCCAGTGTAGTTTCCAAGGGAAACAAGGTTTCAGGGACGTTTCACAGGAGTTGGAGTAGTTTTATATGTAGTTTCTGAAAGAGCATACGGAGACGGACTCCCAGGGGATGGGGTAACGATGGTCTAAGTGCATATGAGGTCAAGTGGGTTGGATGGAGGACTGTTTGGAGCGAGGGAGTATCAATACTGGATAATTTCGCGCCATAGGAGGCAATCAGAATATCCCGCCTTCGGCTCAGAGATGGTTCTCCAGCCTCGGCCAGAGGCATTCGATGCGACTCATGCGGTAAGACCTGCTAATCCTTATGCCGGCATTGTGTATGGTATTTGGAGGTGGTGGAGACGCTGACCGCCACACTATGCATCCGTAAACCAAGATAGGGCGGATGAAAGTTCTACAAACGCTAAAGACAAACACGATCTAACCCCAAGAACTACCAGTAAGAGTGCGGAGGAGATTCGCCATTGATACACATCAGCCCTGGTTACGAATATGTTTTCAACAGGTTAGGCTCTTGTTGAATGTGAGCCCAAGGAAGGTTGCGGATTCAGCGAATGAAGCTGCTGTCCTCCAAATAAAAGGTCAGGAGGTGATTACGGAGGTGGATTTTGCAAAAGTGCATGCAAGTGGTTTTTGAGGTAGAGAACCAAGTTTCATCGCTCCATTCCTGCAGTTTGTTGAGCACAAGTTGTAACTGCCTCTCAATAACTTGCATGCTCTTGGAGGAACAAAAAATGGCAAAGTCGTCAACGAACAGTGATGCCTTCACAGGCTCACGAATTACTGATGCAATACTATTGACAGCAATGGCAGAGTGACGCTCAAAATCGATCCTTAAGGGAACACTACCGTTTTCTAACTGGTGACTAGAAGGATAACACGTTACCAAGGCGGACGCGGAAAGATCTTAATGAAAGAAAACCTACTAGATACAAAGGCCATCCCTAAAATTTTAAGTATACAGGTGCGAAGAATACCGTACACTCCAGGTGGTATCCTTACGCTTTCTCTATATCAGAAAATTGCTGATGCTGACGTAGCACGAAAGAGTGAAATCTGCGTAGCAAGTGTGACTAGATGGTCCATGGTTGACTTGTGCTTCCTGACGCCACATTGGAGAGGTGTAAATAGATTTTGTTCCTGGAGCCTGGCCAGACGTGTATTTACCATTCGCTCTAAGCTTGCACACACAGCTTGTAGGCAGATTAATGACAACTTGAGGGATTGTTTTGTCCTTTCCTTCTTTAGGGATTGGGAGGACGATGGCCTCACGCCAAATTCTTGGTATTGCGTGTTCAGCTAATCTTATTGAAAATGCCGAGAAGAAATGGGCGTTTCGGTAGGCGTTCAACATTTGGTTATGTATCAGGTCTGGTCCCGGAGCCAGAATCTTTCGCACAAGCAAGGGCACAGGAGAGTTCGTCCCTGGAGAAAAAGACACTGTAATCTTCCTCACGACTCGCTGAAGTCTAATTTACAGTTCACATTTTCTTTTCGTGTTTGAAAGCCAGAAGGATAGTGTACGGAGCTGGAATGTGTTCGTAATGAGGCCATTTCCCTCAGCAATTTCTTGTGGAGAGGTTGGAGATTGCCATTTACCATAAAGCGCTGAGATAGACGGCGAAGGGAGTCTTCCACCGATCTGTCGGACCTTTCTCCACACAAGTTTAGAGGATGAACGGCAAGAGAGTGACGAGATGTAGGCTCTCCAGGACGCAGCCTTACTTTCCCGTATCGTTAATCTAGCTCTGGCTCGGGATCTTTTATAATTTATTAGGTTTTCCATGGTTGGGAACCTAAGTTTTGCCAATGCCCTCTTCCGATCACGGAGCGCGGTGGCACATTCAGCGTTCCACCATGGCACAGGGAGGTGTCGTGCATGGTCCGACGACTTCGGGGTGGCAAATGAGGCCGCATGAAGGACAGCGTTATTAAAATGGGCAACCATAGCATCGATGTCGTTTGAACAGTTTCCATTATTCAGATTCTTTCTTTGAATGTTTCCACTCAGCTCGGTGGATTAGCCAGCGGGGAAGGGGGCAACGTTCAGATCAGAATATCGAGGTTGACGAATGGGAAAATGGTCACTGCCATGCAGGTCGCCGAGACAGTCCTAAGAGGACTACAGAGCTAGATCACGGACGAGAAAGTCTTAGAAGCTACGGAAAGTATGTGCTCGACAGAATTTAGGAGAATTAAGTTTTGGTTATCTATGATATTTCAAGTAACCTGCCTCTGGTGCACGACCTTGTACTTACCCCAGGCAGAGATTTGCCAGGCGTGGGAAGTCCCCACGATGGGAAAAAGTGCAGGCACATGAAGGCACATCTTCCCGTTCTTTCTGTGACACGACTTGTCAGGCGGGATATAAACGTTGCAGATGGTAACGAAATAGTTCGAGTGTCACGAACGCAAGATATCTGGAGAGTGGTTCGTATGTCAATTTCTTTAGATACCAGAGAGTCTGTGTTAAGTGGCGACTCCGCCATGGGCGTAGAGCCATCGTCTACACGTCTTGCCTGTAGCAACAAGCCGTGAGAAAGTGCCAGGACAGGATGTGTTCCTGCAGGCAAACCACGGGTCTATGCATGAACGTTGTCGCACAATTAATCCAAACGGTTAAAGCCATTTAAGTTCCATGAGAGGAGAGCCATTGTTTTCCTGGTTCTTGAGTTGTTTTATTTTATTTTTTTATTCAAGGGGTGGGTTATGTATCAGGTTTCTTTTCTTCTTTTTTCCTTCTCTGTTGGAGAGTAATGGGTTGGTTCAAGCGGAGTTCCTCATTCCCAGCACAGTCATCTTGACTACTGCTAGAGAGGGTCGCATGTATTGGGACACCACGGTCCCTTGAGACAGGCGACCTAGATCTAGCAGTACGACCTGTCGGCCTCAGCTTCTCTGGATGCGTTTGAGTGTTTGTTGAAATATTTATGCTTTGGGTTTCCGTTTTTGTTTCATACTGGACAAGAGATTTGGGGTAGGCATCTCCGTCGATGTCATCGAAGGACACCTGACAGGCAGCATCGCGTAAAGAGGAGGCTTTAGGCGTTTGGGTTTCAGAATTTACTTTCTTCTGTTGACCCACGGTGTCAGCGAACTTTGGGCCATGTCCACGGGGTTCGCGTCTGGTAACAACGTCGTGCCTCCGGAAGGGAAACTTTCTCAGAACAGCCCTGATCTACTGGATCTCCCCTTCTCTTAAGAAAATGGGGCACTGGTTGGAATTAGATGTTTTCGAAAACAGTTCACGCACTTTTGCCTCTGCCCAGGAGCAGTTAAGAGTCGTTACAAGCCTCCCTTCCACAGTGCGCACCAGACTGCGGCGCTCATGCGAGGTTGCGTATGGCCAAACCTCTGGCATTTAAACCCGCGGTTTGGAACATACTGCCTGACACGGAGATTATAGAAGCTACAAAATATCTTCTCTGGTAGAGATGGGCGGTCGAAGGTCAGTATCAGAGTTGAAGTAGGAGTGAGTGCGTTTACTTTCCGCTGAATCCTGTAAATCTCTGACACACCATATGAACCGAGAAAGCTTTCAGATTTTGTTCGATTCGGTAGAGGAATCTTCGTGATTTACCACACCCCTTGCAGAGGTTTAAGGTCGGGTGGGCGGGCATGCACCTGGAGGCTGGCTATTTCTGTGAGGTCAGTAGACTTGCTGATCTGTTCGTCAGGCGACATTCAAAAGGATTGTGCCGTTTCTCTGACGGACCGCCGACTGGAAATTTACCAAACTTTTCGAATTTCCCTGGCAAGTTTGATTGGTGGCCACTTCATAGTTTCATTATCTCGCATGACGAGAAAGCAGGGCTTAGTAGGTCTGTCAGATTCATTACAGAAAAAACTCTCAAGATTTTGATTTCCACTAACAAATCTCCTCTTCCTTATGGAAGAGGGCTGAAATGGTGCAATTCCATTGAGAGGATATCGATTAATCCATTAATTACCACCCACCACGGAGCCCAACAAGGGGACAGTCCATCAGATTGCCAGTGTGCCACAGGGATATAGTGTGTGTGTGTGTGGAGGTACCACGGCGCTGCACCGCAGTGGAGGAAAAAGTAGCACGGAGGTAATTGGGAAACAGACGGGCCTCAACCGCCAGGTTTATACATTTCCCTCCACACGGGTCGCCATGCGCAAACACATGGGTGGGCATTCAGCATACAGAGAACCAGTGAAATAGAAGAGGGAGAAAAGAGACGGATGGTATAGATGAATGAGAATGTAAAATGGGGAGAAAAATGACTTGTGAAGGAAAAAAATGCTCGAGCCCTCTCTGTATCCCCGATCAGGACGTGGACCAAGCCACCTCGACAGGTTTTCTTTCATTCAACTGTAGCAATGTGCTGCGTGACTTAGAGAAACCGTTGGAGGATTCAAACCTTTTTCTCTCAGCATGCGCAATCACAATATATGAGTCACTTCTGGTTTCATTAGAAAACTCGCGGATGTATCTAGCCACTAACTCTTTGGATGTCGCTTCAATTTTTGGGATTGTCTCCGAACCAGTTCACCCCATAATAAGATTGTTATATGAAACGTAAAATACTTGAAGGAAATTACAGTGTAGTTTTAGGAAGAGCCGGTGCATATGTGACCGGTTGTAGTGGAGAGCCCAATTACTGATATGTTCCGATTTTCCATCTCGAGACAGATGGCATGTCGGTGGGGTGCAGGAAGCGCGATAAGACTGACATTCTAAACAATGTTTGTCCGATTAATATTGTGTTGCGCGTGGGTTGGTCTGCTTACGGAAAGCCTGTGATTGCCCACTTCTGCTTCATGACCATCCCGCTCATCCTACGCGGTTTTCTGAAGTATGGGCAGAGGTCAGTCGGAGCAGAAGGTCAGGACACAAACGTGCAGTGTTCCATTGCTATGATTATCAGAAAAACAGATTTCGGAATAATGACAGAATGCCATTTGATTTTTCGAATATAACGAAATACGTTAAAAAATAGTGGTAAAAGGTAAAATATGTGAAAATGTGTGTACTAAATATGTAAAAATAAAATGAACAATTCATTCAGTTGCATCTGAAAACTCTAGGAAACAAATTGAAGGCGACATCTTATTCCTACCAAGCATGTATTACACGAAAATCCGTTCCCTACTGGAAACTGGTTCCAAATTTTAAAATATTTGCAAGTTATTTGTTTAAAACAGTGAAGCCTTTGTTCCAGACACAAAATAGACAAAGTGGGACAGTTTTGTTTTGTAGCAGTGCTTCAGTAAAATAATGCAGAGGCCTATCACAGGAAAATAAAAACAACAGGGCTTTGAAAAAAGATTCATTGAAAGTGCTGTTTCTGTTGTTTTTCCCACACAACAAAAAAGAGTTATGACTGTCAAAATATTATTGTTTTATTGAATGAATTGGTTTGAATGTTGAATGGTTTGGTTGAATGGGATGCAAGTCTTTTTAAATCAAAGAAGGTAATGGTGTATTAATAATACACCATTACTCTCAGAATCTGCGACAGATAATTGTTAATTTTTAACAGAAATGTAACAAATATGCAATTAAACAGATGCTTTAAAAGACATTATTGAGCATTTTTCTTCAGATTTATATTTATAAGTTAAATCAGAAAGTATATCAAACTCTAAAAACAATGAACATAGAGTACTTAATATATTAGAATTGCTCAATCGGTGATTGAGCTTTCAAGGGCGCTTCAGCTACTAAAGTCATTGACGCCCATGTCAAAGTATTTCTAAAAAATTAATTAAGTTTGTTAAAAGGGTTGCTGTTTCTTTCCAGCTAATTTAAGCTCATATATACCTAAAGAAACCATCCATTACGCATAAAAACTTCCGATAAACAAGATGAAATTTTAAAAACAAAATCTAGGACAGATAAAATATTTATTGCCCTTATATGTCAGATAAAATTTATATATTCCGCTTTCTCTCAAAAAACGCAAAAGCTTTGAGGAAAGCGCGGAATCGTCATATCGAGCACCCCTCGTTGAGTTGCCCAGACCATGTCTTCGTCGACTGCCAACATGTTTCAAACACTGCGGAGGACGTGTTCACAGAAAGATCCGCCCTGCATCTATCACAGGTAGGAGACTCGCCTCAGAAGGAGGAAGCTGTGAGAAAAAGTGGCAGTGTCCGAAATACGAAGACGGGTTAAAATAACTTCTCCTTTACGCCTGAAGGTCTGGACGAGGAACGCCAAGAATTAACAGAGTCCTTTATTATCCTATATTCCAGAGCACTTGGTTTATAGGTGGTATTGTGCCACTCTGTTTGCCACGCTCTAAAGATGGATCGTTTAAAGGCTTTAATATCAGACGATGAGTACAAAGGAATGTCAACACGAGTACTCCGTCGCCGGTTCGCGCCCGATCAGCCATCTCGTTTCCCACGATTCCCACATGGCCTGGGACCCAACTTAGTGCCAGGTCATAGTGATGAACAAAGGCGATGGATGAGGTTTTGAACGATTGCGTCAGGTAGTCTGATGAACGGGAGACAGCTTGTAGTGAGCCGAGGAAATCAGAACGAAGACTACTCGGCATAAACGCTGATTCGATGTATTTTAGGGCTTCAAGAATTGCGCCACATTTCAGAAGTGAAGTTACTGCACTGAGAATGTAGCCGATATGATTTGGTGGCTCTGATACAGTAAAAACCACATGCCACTGTGCCATTGCACGATGGCATCTGTGTATAAGAATACATGATCTGGATAGGCTATCCTCATGTCCTGAAAATGCATCTGGTAAACAAGAGGCTAGTCTCGTTTTGTTGAGAAGCTTGGATAGTCTGAGATCAATATTCGGACGGAGAGTTTCAGGGAATCGGGTGACTTGGGGGTTTCACAGGGGTGGGAAGATCAACGTGGGTCACGCAAAGATTTCGCAATCGAATACCTGGAGGGTGAGGCAGCGATGTTCGAAGAATATAGGATGTTTCATACTTAGGATGGGTAATTATTTGGCGACAAGGATGATTAGGAAGTCCTGATACTTTAGCACCGTAAGATGCTAATAAGATATCCCGCCTTCTTTTTAAGGAGGGCTCACCAGCCTCGGCTAGAAGGCACTCAATTCGGCTGGTGCGATACGCACCAGTTGACGAACGGATACCAGCGTGGTGTATACTATTGATGGGTCGCAGAGTGGAGAGGCTGCCAAGGCCATACACTTCTGTAATCCAAAACTGAGCGGATAGGTGACCTATATAACCGCAATAGGGTAGTGCGGTCGGCACTATGAAGTGCCATTTAGCATTCAAAGAAGATTAAGGGGAGACAAATCTGGTTGTAGTCCACGGATATGAGCACGCCACGTTAGTGACTTGCTCAAAAAGTAATTACAGGAATCTGGCAGACTCCGCAGATAGAGTAGATTTCCTCCCAGGTAAAGGACTGGATTGCTGTACCGATGATATATCCTACAAAAGTAAAACCATTTGTTTAGTGGCAGAAGAATTAAAACCTGTTGTTGTGCTCCCATGCATTGGAGCTTGTACCTTACTAATTTGGGTGCCTGGATCTGATGCTGCTGGATGAACAGAGATGGCAAATCATCCACAAACAACGATGCCTTTACAGGACCATGCACGATCGACGTTATACCTTTGATGGCGATGGCAAACAGAGTGACACAGGACTGATCCTTGGGGAATACCGTTTTCAAAGGTGACTACAGGAAAGCCTGTCACCTACGAACAGGGAAGGATCTGTTTGAAAGGAAGTTTTGGAGAATAGAGAGCTTCCTAAATCCCCAAGAGTGCAGGGTTTGCAGAATGCCGTGCTTCCACGTGGTATCGTAGGCCTTTTATATCAGATAATATTGCCACAAGATATTTGTCTCAAGACGAACGATGAAACGGCTGTTGCCAGCGAAACGAGGTGGTCAGGATTGACCGGTTTCTTCTAAAACCGCGCGATTGGCGTCAACAAATTTTTGTACTCAAGGTCCAGACCAGCCCGCTGATTCACCATGCGTTCAGTACTTGCTTTTACACAACTTGTGAGGAAATAGGTCGATAACTAGATGAGTGATCGATCTTTCCCTTCCTTTGGGAACTAACGATGATGAAGCTACTCGCCAAAGGTAAGATGGTCTCTTCCCAGATCCAGTTATAGAGCCGGAGACGAAATTGCGTGGCTGTTTCGGAAGATGTTGCAGCATTAAAATCGTGAATCTTGTCTGGACCTGGTGTGGTACTTTTCATAAGTATCAGAGCAGAGCGCATTTCATACATTGAGAAGAAAAGTGTGTAATCCTCATTTGCTCAGGTCGAAAAATCCAAAGTGCGGTTTTCCATTCTTTCTTTAAGCAAGGAAGTTGGGAACGCAGTTTGCCGAACTTGACATACTTCATAGTGAAGGCAAGTTCTTCTAAAATAGCGTCTCGAGCTGTAATCATACTGTCATTTTTAAGAAGACCTGCCACTAAGTTTGAGAAGGACATCCTTTAATTGACGCACCTTCCTCCATACCAGACGTGGCGTATGGCAATTCAGAGGAAGGAGAAATATGCTCTCCATGATGCATTTTTACTTTCTAAAATGGTTCTTCTCGCCTTTGCTCTGCACCTCTTATAGTCAATGAGGTTATCCGCAGTTGGATAATGTTTTAGACGCGTCAACGCTTTCTTACGAGCACCAACAGCCCTTGAGCAATCCAAGTTCCACCACGGAACGAAAGGGTGTCGCGATTTGCCGGTCGACTTAGGAGTGGAATGTCTGCAGCATGTGGTGCACTGTTGGAAAGCCATGCGCCATTTCTTCCGCACTGACAAACTCGCCCTCCGACAGACTAACGTTCGCTTGGAATGTCAGCTAATTCAGCACGTCGAACGCACCACTGAGGGCGCGCTAACCCACGAGCAAGTCCATCAATGTGGACGATAACAGGGTAATTGGTCGCTTCTGCACAGATCGTCTAGGATGGACCATTGCAGGACAGTTGCGAAGAAGGGCTGCAGAGTACTATATCAATACACGTGATCGAATTTGTGGCGACGGCAAGATGAGTTGGCTCACCGGAATTCAGAATAATCAAGTTCGCCGCGTCTGTGATTCTAATATACTGCCTCTCAGTTGGGTGCGGAAGAGCCCAAAGAGGACTATGGGCATTTACATCCCCCGACAACCACAAACAGAGAGGGCAGTTGGTTTATCAAGTCCAGTATAAGCAGATATGATCAGTCCTGGAGGGGATGTAAATATTGCACACAGTGAGTGTGAGGGATGGAAGAATTGCACCGCACACACTGCTTGGAGGTCAGTCTGAACAGGCACCTCTGTAGGTAGCAGCAGATCATGTACCAGTGAAGCGCTCCGCCGCGAGCACGGAGACCATCATCCACATCAAACCTGCCAAGGAGAATCACGAAGAGGCAAGGGTCGAGTTGGGGTGAGGTGAGTCTCTTGGAGGCAGATTATTAAAGGGTTGTGACGGAATAACAGAAGTTTAATATCGTCCCGTCGCGAGGAGAAACCATTCATGTTCCATATGAGAGCCATGGTAAATTCAACTTTCTTTTATCCTGCAACGTTGGGATCCGGATGCGCGAGACTCATTCCAACGGGAACCTCACCGAAACCGAGACCTCCCGGGCACTGGATGCTCGCTCAGTGTGGGTTTCGGAAGGAGTAACACGCGGCTTTGATGGGCCTTTCGTCGCCGTGTCTGAGGCAGATTTGCGTCTAACATTTTCTGTTTAAGGGGGATTGGATATGTGTTTAGTCGACTGCAACGGGAGAGTTTTTGTCTATTTTATATTTCGTCAGGATGATCACTCTCCCACCTTGGAGGGGAGAGGCATCCACTGGGAGGTCCACTGGAGACACCTGGCATGCGAAACTCACTACTTGGGGAGTAGCTCGTTCCGTTTGGCAGCCCGTTGCTACCTTCGGTGTCTTTACTTTCACGGCATCGGAGAAGGTGCGAGAGAGATCAACAGGGTTCCTCGCCTGGTACCGACGTTTTAGTCTCAAGAAGGACACTTTTTCAACTGCTCGAATCTTCTGTATGGCGCGTTCCCTCAAAAAAGTAGGGCATTGCTTGTAATTAGCCGGGTGGTCACCTTCGCAATTAACACAATGCGGTGTAGTTGCACAGGGTTCAGGTTCGTGCATCGTTCTCCCGCACTTACCGCACACTGCCATGCACCGCTGCTGTGTATGGCCGAACCTCTGGCACTTAAAACACCGCAAAGGGTTGGGGACATATTGCCTTACGAGAAAATTATAGAAACCGCACGAGATCTTTTGAGGGAGAGTTGGCAGACTAAACTTGAGAATAAGGGTGGAAGTGGGATTTCTCGCCCATGCTCCTCCCATCTTGATCCTATATATATCCATCCTCCTAGATCTTATAAAGGCTATTAGATCTTCCTCACTCTCCACCAGAGAAATCATCGTAGTTGACCACTCCCTTACATAGATTAAGGGTAGGGTAGGTTGATGACCGGCAATCTGCTTAGTTTCCCACTTAATCTTATCTATTTGGTCATCTAGGCGTGCTTCAAAGAAGATGGTACCATTCCTTTGTTGCACCACAACTTAATAGATTTCCACAAGTTTCTTCAATTGCGCGCGCTAAACGGACAGCACTTACAATTTTCAAGTTTTCCTTCTCAGCGCATTCCATGAGAGGAGGAATCTAGGTTTTGGCCTATCTTCTTCTTTCCAGTAAACTATTCAGATCAATGGTTCGTTCGGACATCGCCTCTTCTTTGCGGAAGGGCAGGGTAAGTGTTTAGTATCCATATCAGATTCATCCCCGTGGTCCCCACCCACCACGGAGCCCAACAAGGGGACACTCCATCGGAGTGTCAGGGTTGCCACGGGGATATAGTGGGGAAATAACACAGCGCTGCACCACCGTGAATCCCCCCGCTCACCCTGGAGTTCAGTACAAGACCTAGTCCAAGCCGATTGATCGGGAGTGGGTTAGCTCCCGACCGCCCGTCTAGAGTCCAGGGCCAAAGCAAGCGTATTGAAGCCTACAAGGGAATGTTCCCAAAATGCGTAATAACGTAATAAAGTGCAAAGCAGAACCTTGGCACAAGGTGAGTACTGAGGAAACAACAGACCCTCAACCGCCAGGACACACATTCCCTTCGACACGGGTCGCCATGCACAGCTTTCAAACACACGGGTGGGCGTTCGGCATACCATGAGCCAGTGAATAGAAGAGAGGGAGAAAGAAAGGAAAGAGGATGTTTTAAAGAATGTGAATGAACAATGGTGAGAGAAAAATGGCTTGTGAAGAAGGGGAATGCTTGAGAGCCCTCCCTGCATCCCCAAATCAGGACGTGGATGACCCACCTCGACAGGCTCAATCTGAAATAAATCTTCACTTCTGGGGAGGTAGTGTGGATGGGTCAAAACTTGATTTCACTGAAAATTAACATTAATGATCAAATTAACAATGAAGCAGGAGAGGATGAGGATGTAGCAGATACGTCATGACTCCCATGATGAGATCTGCAGTGCCATAAAGGTGTAGTAACGTGTTTGTTATGTTTATTTTTATGTTAGGATGTTGAACTATTCATGGTATATTATTAAATTTAATTATATCATTCTTTTTTTAATCGTTTTAGATTCCCTTGAAGTTTATGGAAAGGTTGGAAGAAGCTAGGAGGCAGACGTATTGATGAAGTGACGAAGAGACAGTACTAGAAAACTTGTGCTAAACAAACTAGAGGTGTTACTGAATAGCACAAACTTTCTCGTAGCAAAAGTTTCGAATTTCTGTGATATGGACTGGCATTAGGACCTCGCTTCATTCTCTCGCCAGCGGCATCTATCGTCACCGAAAGAACATTGTCTTGACATTTCCTCAACTTTTCAGTAGCCCAATAGAACTTGATATATAACTTCAAGAATATTAAATCTGTAATTTGGTCAGTACTGGGTACCTCGACCAAAATAAGAAATATTTTCGTGAAAATTTTGCAGCTGTTTTTAAGAAAATAGTGATTAAGCATTACTGTAAATGCGAAATTTGAGCTCTTTTCCACAGGAATGTATTGAGTTTACTAAACACTTCATTGGCAGTCATTGGAAGCACTTTTACTCACAAATGTAATAGTGCATACGAATAGATGGAAATGTCCATATTAACGACGTGAGAGATATCTCAAAAAAATTGCATGCGTTATTCTTGAAAATACAAAAGAATACACCACACTTATATCATATTAAGCAGGAAAATTAAGCCTATCCATTGGAAAAATTTATTAAAAAATTTAGAGTCGTTTTGAGAAAATGGCGTTTGAGCGTTTAAAAGCCGTTTTAGCTACTTTTACGAAAACGGTTCATTTCGAAAACTGATAATATCTAAGCACATTATTGCACGTAAATGCAATACTGTGAACAAATCGCCACTAATGTAAATATTAGCGACGTGAGACAAGTCAAAAAATGACATTTTTGTATTTAACAAAAAACAAAGAATAGAGCAATATGGCGTTTATATTATATAGGATGTATTTGGTACTGCGCCCACAAAACATTTGGAGCCGCTTTTGCAAAAACCCCGATTTTGTAATTTTTTAAAATTGTGAATACTAAATGCGCCATTGCACGAAAATTAAAATTTTCGAAAACATTAACATGACCTAAATGAAAGAATTACTAATATACAACAAATTTCATTTGGAAGAAATATCTCTATCTTCAATTTTGTAGTTGTAAGAAAAACGCCGAAAAATGTCAAATTTTTAAAATTTTCGAAAAATTCGGAGTTAACGGACTCATGCCACCTTTATAAGTGTACTTAACTCTATTCCTTCAAGATATTTTAAAGAAACATTAGGAGGCGTTTTTGAGAATATTTTGAAACTTTCTGGGGCGGGGCCTCATGCCAAGTACCCCCAATATTGAAGAATACGTTTGAAAAATTTTAAAGTTTCAGCTAGAGCCAGATGGACAGATTTTTTCAATTTGGAAAATATCGTACGTGTGGTTTAGGCGTTAGGTTTGTTCACATACGACGGGCGGACAGATAGACGTACGTACAGACCAGACAGACAGACCGAACCGACGTACGTACACAGACCGAACCAACGTTCGTACGTACAGACAGACCGAACCAACGTTCGTACGTACAGGCAGACCAAACCAACGTACGTACTGACAGACCGAACCAACGTACGTTCAGACAGACAGACCGAACCAACGTACGTTCAGACAGACAGACCGAACCAACGTAAGTACAGAGACAGACCGACGTACGTACGTAGAGACTGACGTACGCAGGCAAAGACAGACGTACGTACGCAGGCACAGACAGACTGACGCACAGACAGACTGACGCACAGACAGACTGACGCACAGACAGACTGACGCACAGACAGACTGACGCACAGACAGACTGACGCACAGACAGACTGACGCACAGACAGACTGACGTACGTACGGACAGAGACTGACGTACGCACAGAGACTGACGTACGTACGGACAGAGACGGACGTACGGACAGACAGACAGACGTACGTACGGACAGACAGACTGACGTACGTACGGACAGACAGACTGACGTACGTACGGACAGACAGACTGACGTACGTACGGACAGACAGACAGACGTACGTACGGACAGACAGACTGACGTACGTACGGACAGACAGACGACGTACGTACGGACAGGCAGACTGACGCGTGGCGCGTACGGACCAGACGACTGTACGGACAGACAGACTGACGTACGGACAGACAGACTGACGTACGGACCGACAGACTGACGTACGGACCGACAGACAGACTGACGTACGGACCGACAGGCAGACTGACGTACGGACCGACAGACAGACTGACGTACGGACCGACAGACAGACGTACGGACAGACAGACAGACGTACGGACAGACAGACAGACAGACGGACGAACAGACGTACGGACAGACAGACAGACGTACGGACAGACAGTAAGACAGACAGACAGAGACGTACAGACAGACAGACAGACGTACAGACAGACAGACGTACAGACAGACAGACGTACAGACAGACAGACAGACGTACGGACAGACAGACTGACGTACGGACAGACAGACGGACTGACGTACGGACAGACAGACGGACTGACGTACGGACAGACAGACGGACTGACGTACGTACAGACAGACAGACTGACGTACGTAGAGACTGACGTACATACACAGACTGACGTACGTACGGACAGACAGACTGACGTACGTACGGAAAGACAGACAGAGACAGACTGACTAACAGACTCATGGACACCCTGACTGACCGACCAACCGACTGACTGACGGACGGACAGAGACTGACGGACAGACAGCTTGACGGACAGAGAGACTGACGGACAGACAGACTGACGGACAGACTGACTGACGGACAGACAGACTGACGGACAGACAGACTGACGGACAGACGGACTGACGGACAGACAGACAGACGGACGGACAGACTGACAGACGAGTAGACGGATAGACAGATGAAGACACACAGACGGACATGCAGACAGAAGGTAACAAGAACGTACAGACGAACAAACTGACATGCAGACAGACAAACTGACGTACAGACGAACAGACGGCGGCCACGTACGAAGACGCTGACGGCCGTACAGACAGACTGACGTACGTACAGACGGGCGGCGTACGTACGAACCGACCTGACGCACGTACGAACGGGCGAGCGCATGCAGACAGACGACGCACGTACGAACAGACGACGCACGTACAGACGGGCGGCGCACGTACAGACAGACGACGCACGTACAGACGGGCGGCGCACGTACGAACAGACTGACGCACGTACGAACAGACGCTGACGCACGTACAGACAGACTGACGCACGTACAGACAATTTGAAACGCACGTACAGACAGACTGACGCACGTACGGAACAGACTTTGACGCACGTACAGACAGACTGACGCACGCAGACAGACGACGCACGTACGAACAGACGGCGCAGAGTACAAACAGACGGCTTGTACGTACAGACAGACGACGTACGTACGTACGAACTGACGTACGTACGTACAGACAGACTGACGTACGTACGTACGGAACAGACTGACATGCAGCCTGAGCCTTGACAGACTGACGTACGTACAGACGAACAGACTGACGTACGTACGAACGAACGGGCGGCATGCGTACAGACAGACAGACTGACGCACGTACAGACAGACAGACTGACGTACGTACAGACAGACAGACTGACGTACGTACAGACAGACACTCTTACGCACGTACAGACAGACAGACTGACGCACGTACAGACAGACAGACTGACGCACGTACAGACAGACAGACTGACGCACGTACAGACAGACAGACTGACGCACGTACAGACAGACAGACTGACGCACGTACAGACAGACAGACTGACGCACGTACAGACAGACAGACTGACGCACGTACAGACAGACAGACTGACGCACGTACAGACAGACTGACGCACGTACAGACAGACTGACGCACGTACAGACAGACTGACGCACGTACAGACAGACAGACGTACAGACAGACAGACGTACAGACAGACAGACGTACGTACAGACAGACGTACAGACGACGTACAGACAGACAGACGTACAGACAGACAGACGTACAAACAGACAGACGTACGTACAGACAGACAGACTGACGTACGTACAGACAGACAGACTGACGTACGTACAGACAGACAGACTGACGTACGTACAGACAGACAGACTGACGTACGGACGCAGACAGACAGACTGACGTACGTACAGACAGACTGACGGACGGACAGACAGACAGACTGACGGACGTACAGACAGACGGACACACAGACAGACTGACGGACAGACAGACAGACTGACGCACAGACAGACAGACGTACGTACAGACAGACTGACGTACGTACAGACAGACTGACGTACGTAGACAGACTGACGTACGTAGACAGACTGACGTACGTAGACAGACTGACGTACGTAGACAGACTGACGTACGTAGACAGACTGACGTACGTAGACAGACTGACGTACGTAGACAGACTGACGTACGTAGACAGACTGACGTACGTAGACAGACTGACGCACGTACAGACACGCGTACGGACAGACACGCGTACGGACAGACACGCGTACGGACAGACACGCGTACGGACAGACACGCGTACGGACAGACACGCGTACAGACAGACACGCGTACAGACAGACACGCGTACAGACAGACTGACGTACGTACAGACAGACTGACGCACGTACAGACAGACTGACGCACGTACAGACAGACTGACGCACGTACAAACAGACTGACGCACGTACAGACAGACTGACGCACGTACAGACAGACTGACGCACGTACAGACAGACTGACGCACGTACAGACAGACTGACGTACGTACAGACAGACTGACGTACGTACAGACAGACTGACGTACGTACAGACAGACTGACGTACGTACAGACAGACTGACGTACGTACAGACAGACTGACGTACGTACAGACAGACTGAGTACGTACAGACAGACTGAGTACGTACAGACAGACTGACGTACGTACAGACAGACTGAGTACGTACAGACAGACTGACGTACGTAGGTACAGACTGACGTACGTAGGTACAGACGGACTGACTGACCCACATACTGACTGACGGACTGACTGACAGCAAGACTGACTGACGGACGGACAGACTGACTAACAGACTGATGGACACCCTGACTGACCGACCAACCGACTGACTGACGGACGGACAGAGCTGACGGACGGGCAACGACGGACAGAAGACTGATGACGAAGACTGACGGACGGGAGCGGCAGACGAGAACAGACTGACGGACGAGAGACAGACTGACGGACAGGAACAGACGGCGGACGAGAGACAGACGGCAGGCGAGAGACAGACCGCGGCGGACAGGAACAGACGACGGACACACAGACTGACGGACGAACGACGGACAGACAGACGGCGGACGATGACTGACAGACGAAGTGACTGACGGACGAAGTGACCGGCGGACAGAAGTGACTGACAGACAGAAGTGACTGACGGACAAGTGACTGACCCAGTTGAACTGACGAGCAGACGAACGACTGACGGACAGACTGACTGACGGACGAAGTGACTGACAGACAGGAAGTGACTGACGGACGGGCGGCCCCGGCAGACGGGCTGACGGCAGACGGCGGACGAACAGACGGCAGACAGACTGGCGGCAGACATACGGCTGACGGACGGAGCTGACGGCGGACGGGCTGACTGACGGACAGACGACTGACGAGACGGAGCGGCTGACGGACAGACTGCCCGCTCGACGGACAGACTGCCCGCTCGACGGACAGACTGCCCGCTCGACGGACAGACTGGCTGACGGACTGACTGACAGACAGACACTGACGGACAGACAGACACTGAGGGACAGACAGACACTGAGGGACAGACAGACACTGACGGACAGAGTGACTGACGGACAGACTGACGGACAGTGTGACTGACTGACAGAGTGACTGACTGACGGACAGACTGACGGACAGACTGACTGACGGACAGACTGACTGACGGACAGACTGACTGACGGACAGACAGACGCAGCAGACGGGCCGAGCACTGGCAGACGGAGCGAACACTGACAGACGAACAGGCCCAGCAGACGGAGCACTGACTGGCAGACGGAGCCGACTGACGGGCAGAGCGAGACGAGACAGAACCGACTGACAGACGAACCGACAGACGAACCGACAGGCGAACCGACAGACGAACCGACGGGCGAACCGACGGACGAACCGACGGACGAACCGACGGACGAACCGACGGACGAACCGACGGACGAACCGACGGACGAACCGACGGACGAACAGACCGACGGACAGACAGACCGACGGACAGACAGACCGACGGACAGACAGACCGACGGACAGACAGACCGACAGACAGACAGACCGACGGACAGACAGACCGACGGACAGACAGACCGACGGACAGACAGACCGACGGACAGACAGACCGACGGACGGACAGACAGACGGACGGACAGACCGACGGACGGACGGACCGACAGACAGACAGACCGACGGACAGACGGACGGACGGACGGAAGAACGGACGGACGGACAGACCGACGGACAGACAAACCGACGGACAGACAGACCGACGGACGGACAGACCGACGGACGGACAGACCGACGGACGGACAGACGGACGGACGGACAGACTGACGGACAGACAGACGGACGACGGACTGACGGACGGACAGACTGACGGACGGACAGACTGACTGACGGACGGACAGACTGACTGACGGACCGACAGACTGACGGACCGACAGACTGACGGACCGACAGACTGACGGACAGACGGACAGACAGACGGACGGGTGACCGACAAACAGACTGACGGGTAGACGGACTGACAGACGAGCAGACTGACGAACCGGAGCTGGCAGACGAACTGGCAGACGAACGGGCGGCAGACGAACCAGACGACAGACGAACGGAGCGGCGGACGGAGCAGACGGCAGACAGACAGACGGCAGACGAAGACTGACGGACGAACGGGCGGCAGACGGAGCAGACCGGCGGGCGAACAGACGGCAGACCCAGAGCAGGGCAACGGACGGGCAGACTGACGGACGGAACGGGCTGACGGATGAACGAACTGACGGACAGACTGACTGACAGACAGACTGACGGACGGACTGACTGACAGACGGGCGGCTGGCCGGACGAGCTGACGGACAGACAGGCGGCAGACGAACGAACTGACAGACGAACGAACGGCGGCGGACCAGACGGAGCGGCGGCCGGCTGGACCGACGGGCCCCGGCCGGGCCGACGAACTGACAGACCGACAGACTGGCAGACAGGCAGGCGGCAGACGAACGAACGGCAGACGAACGGGCGAGCGGACGGGCAGGCTGGCCGGACGGGCTGACGAGCGAACGGGCGGCAGACGGGCAGACTGGCAGACGAACGGAGCTGACGGACCAGGAAGCAGACTGACGGACGAACAGACTGACAGACAGGAGCGGCGGACGAACAGACTGACGGACAGACAGACTGACGGGCGACTGGCAGACAGACGGGCGAAGCAGGCGAAGACTGACAGACGAAGACGGCAGACGAACGGGCGGCAGACGAACGGGCGGCAGACGAACGGGCGGCAGACGAACAGACGGCAGACGGGCTGACTGGCAGACGAACGGAGCCCCAGACCCGACAAATGGGCAACCGGGCAGACTGACGGCAGACGGGCTGACTGACGGACGAGCTGACGGCAGACGGGCGGCAGACGGGCGAAGGCGGCAGACAGACTGACTGACGGACGAATGGCTGGCAGACGGGCTGACGGCAGACAGACGACGGCAGACGAACGACCCCGGCAGACGGGCGACCGACGGAGCGGCGAAGCAGACGAACGGCGGCCAGACGGAGCTGACAGACGGACGGAGCGACGGACGGACGAACTGACCTGACAGACAGACGAACTGACTGACTGGCAGACCGACAGGCTGACAGACCCGACAGACTGACAGACGAACGAGCTGACAGACGACGGGCGGCCCAGACGGAGCAGACGGCAGACGGAGCAGGCGGCAGACGGGCTGGCAGACGAACAGACGGCAGACGAACAGACTGACGGACGAACGGGCGGCAGACGGAACGGAGCGGCAGACGAGAAGACGGCAGACCCAGACAGACTGCCAGACGGGCGAACGGCAGACGAACGGGCTGACCCAGACGGAGCAGGCAACCCAGACGAACGGGCGGCAGACGGGCAGACTGACGAGACGGAGCAGACTGGCGGACGAAGACTGACAGACAGAAGACGGCGGACAGAGGCGGCGGACAGAAGACGGCGGGCCGAAGGCGGCAAGACGAACAGACGGCGGACGAACAGACTGACGGACGGAGCAGACGGCGGACGAACAGACTGACAGACCGACCGAAGCTGACAGACGAACAGGCGCTGAATGACAGGCGACGGCAGACAGACAGACAGCGACGGACAGACTGACGGCAGACGGGCAGCTGGCGGACAGACGGCCCCGGCGGACAGACTGACTGACAGACGAACTGACTGACGGACGGAGCGGCTGACGGACAGACGGCTGACGGACAGACGACCCAGCGGACAGACTGACGGCGGACGAACTGACGGCGGACAGGTATATTGACTGACGGACGGACAGACTGACTGACGGACGAACTGACTGACGGACAGACTGACTGACTGACGGACAGACTGACTGACTGACGGACGGACAGACTGACTGACGGACAGACTGACTGACGGACAGACTGACTGACGGACAGACTGACTGACGGACAGACTGACTGACGGACAGACTGACTGACGGACAGACTGACTGACGGACAGACTGACTGACGGACAGACTGACTGACGGATAGACGACTGACGGACAGACTGACTGACTGACGGACTGACAGTGAGTGAGTGAGTGACTGACAGATGGACGTTTTGAAAACACATTTTGGTATCAGGGGACCCCACAATATGTTTTTTCCGTTGAAATCTCGAAATCTATTTGCCGCAGCATTACATAACTTTCTCTATTCTACGAACGAGTATATTACTCCCGTATATATGTTTACGAAAAAGTAAAAACAGGGTAGGGTAAACATTTTTTAAAAAACATTGTGCCTTCTGACACTTTTAAAAGACATGAACACTTATATTTAAAGAATTAAAAATGATTATATAAACTGAATAATTTTTTTGCGCATCTAGCTTCAAATATGACTTTTTTTTAACAGACATTTTTGTTATTCAAAAAAACCCTGACCTTTGTGTCTTTTAACGGAGTTTCTACAATATATCTGAATAATAAAACTTGTATTTTACTATTGTCATTGACGGAGGATTGTGGGAATATGTAATATATTTTACAGAACAATCTTGTTTAAAATTGATAGCAAAACAGCAAATATGAGCACTCTGAGGATTTGTCTTAAGTTGGCACTACCTAAATCGTTTACGCCGCCATTTTGAACTAATAAATTGCTAATTAATTACACAAACATTCGTGTAATTGCTCTTCGGATATTTTATAATTAAAGGTAAGCTGGCACCACCATAATCTGTTAGCACTAAAACAAACATGACAGTGTTGAATGATTTAAATGGTTATTAAGAAAAAATAATTTTATTACTTTATGCTTCCAAGTAATCAATGGAGAGCTAGTTCAAGACTTGAGCTCTAAATGGGTGCATATTTGTTTTTGCAGTAACCGATTATGGTAGTGCCAGCTTAAGAGAAGTACGCTGGAAACATTGGCTGAAAACATGAACAAGTTGTTCATGTGAGAAAATAGGGCAAATATTTTTTTACATATTTTTTGTAAAAACAAGTCATATTAAGAATGCATTTTCTTTTTTACAGTAACAAACATAATACAGTCGACTCCGATGATCGTGAACTACAAGAGGCTAACATTTTTGGTTCACGATATCCGATGTCAAAATTAAATAGAATTTCTCCACAATTATTGATTTCATTAATACACAGATACAGCAAAATACATTAACAGGACGAACTGAACATTTCATGATCTTTATTTCACATTAAAAATATGAATTATTTTCAATTTTTTGTTTCGTGCATTTTCCATTAATAACTTTTCTACATCATTTTGCACTTGATTCTGCATTGTCCACTGTCTCTAAGCATCGTAATGCAGTCTTGACACCTTCAATGCCTCTTGCATTGTTGAAACATCATCCCATTCTCGGAAGGCCCTTTTACACGCCTAATAGTATGAAACTCTTTCGGTAGCGGCCAATTAAACTGGTTGCTAATCCGCGCGGCGCGGCGGGCGTCGCCAGGCTGTGGGGCTACGGCAGTCGCACGCTTCCTGCGGGTTACGTAGAACACGCGCTTTGTCCCGCGAATCTCGAGTAACATCACGCTTGACACTGCAGTAAGCAGTCGCGCGTCGCCGCCACCAGGACATTGCCTTTGTTTCCGCAGTGAAATCGCATGGCACAATGCCATCAGTGGTCCCCATTCCGGGTCTACTACCTCCCACTTCAGAGGAGTCTTCTTCGATTATCACCTTTGGCCGACGATACTTTTCGAAGCCGCCCAATGTTGGAATTTAAGGTACTGAGCAAATATCTCCTTCCCCCGGGGAGGGAATGATTTTCCTGGATGTTGTATTTCCCAAGTTCACTGCAACTAAGGTTCAGAGTTTACTATTACCAAATCTTGTGCTTGTTTGTAATGTACGTGAAATGGAAGCAGTAACTAACCAAGAATTCACTACATCCGAGTTCACTACAACCAGTCGACCGTAATTTACCCAACTGAAACAAATTTATTTTTATTTTTACAATCAAACATTTGGAATACAGGCAACGCAGGGGAATATTTCCCTCTCTGTGCGACACACCGCGATCCACAGTACATACTGTAATGGAACAAGCATCGTCACATTCACAAAAACACAAATCGCCACTTTATTCTGCATTCTTGTCATACAGTGTAATCATGCTTGTTTATCAAGAACAAAAATATTGCATCTAGTCCTATTGCAAAAATCATATCCATCGACATGCGAACTTTGGAACACCAAACTTGTCCTTGATCACATCTTTAAAATATGCCCCAGATATAACCATCAGAGGCGGTCATTTGGTATCAAATACGAGGCCATCCTACATTCATCACGAGATCAAGATCAAATAATCAACTTTTGCAAAGCTATCAATATATTTACTGAAATTTAACCCCGTTGTTTTATATGAATTTATTCCCCCCAAGGATGACTTAATACCAGTTAAAGTATATTAAGTAATACTGTTAGGTAATACTTGTTAGGTAATACTGTTTTTGCCAAATGTAAATTCTGTAATATCACGATAATGTAACAGAATACTTGTAATAGTCGCTAATAACCAAGTTCTTGACACGACTAAAAATTATATTTTTTTTAAATATATCAATATTTCAGAGTGGTTACTACAGAGTGGTTAATTTTCTAAATGTTGCCTGTCAACGAAATATTCCGTGACTACCGCGAAGACATTGTAATAAAATACTAGATCCACGCAGAGCGCTAGTGTAGCGTTGCAAATTGAATCGTTCCCTAGCAGCCATGTTGGGGACAGCCAAGTGGACACCAAACCGAATTGGGGCCAATTTTCTTTTTTTTTAATTTGTTGCGTCTTTGCAACACGTCTCTTAGCTCTTCTTGGGCATTGAGTGTTTCTGGAGTAATCCTCTGTTTACTTTTGGTCTTGTCAGTCTCATCACGTCGCAGTCAGTCAGTGCGTTTTATCCCTTCAGCCATGGGCTCGACGCCGTTAGATCAGGGTTCTGGCCGGTCACCCAACTTGGAACCCGCGAGTCTCGAATTCGCTTAACCTTCGTGACTTCACGGAGCGTAGTAAACGAATTCGGCTAGCGCCGCCACCGATTTAATTCTCATTTGTGAGCTTTTTCCTCTAGAGGAAGATTCTGTAAGATTAGAAATAAAATGTTGAAGAATCGCGCGGATTAAGGATACACAAATGGTGCGATGAAAGCTTGCACGCCGTAATTTAACAAGTACATAATTTAATTCATGTAACCTATTGAATATGCTGGCAATGTTTACTGATTAATATATACGGGAATAAGAGTAAAATCATTGAATTTCTATTGCATGTGAGGACAGAAGTGAAATCTGCTCAAATTACTACTTTGTTTTGCAGAGAACTGGCGATTTCTAATGCAGATGAAGTATTTAAAATTCAAAATTCTTTCAAATTTTTCAATTAAAATTCTCTAAAATTCAAATTTAATAGAGGAATATCGAGGTTTCTGTCTAGAGGCTGGTGGGAACTTCCAGAACGGGTATATTTTAATACCGATTCACATTATCGTTTACTCCATGTATCTGCATGCACTATGTCAAACTTTCTTACATATTGGAAGTGTATCAATAAACATCTGGTTTTATGTTTATAGTTTAGTAAAGAATTCTAAAACATTCAGCGTAATGTGATGTAAGCCCACCCTTTTACTGAAAAAAATGGACTATTCGTCGAAATATACAATTTTTAACAGAATGTGGATTAAAGGATTGTACTTAAATAACAATTACAAAAGTTTCCAAAAGAAATGTCTCGACAGCTAAGATGAGGGAAAATCTGCCCACCTATCAAAATCGCATAATTTATGAAAATATCCTCAGTGAGTATAATTTAAAATGAACTTATCAGGGATTGAACAACCTTATTGAGTAGTCCACACAAATTCCTTTTTTAGAATAATATATTTGCTAAATAATCATTTGAAGTTCGCTAGTGGCACGCTAGCGAAGTCGGTGTAACTACCACTGACGTCAAGTTCGATTCCGTCGAATCTCATTTGAAATTTGTTACAACAAAACGAGTTTGGCCGCTTCACAAGGGCTAGCCCAACCCCTATGAAGTGTACTAAACCCTACTCCTATTCTTATTCCTTCCCAATTGCGGTCGCTGGATAGTGACGCAGGAGCGCGTAGCAGGAGGCGCGTACGCGGAGATGCTACCTGGCGGTCCTCTTGACAACTGACTGCGAGGTGACGTGACATGACAAACTAAAAAAAGTTAATGGAGGATTACTCCCCAGCGCCAAATGTTAATGGAGGATTACTCTCCAGTGCAAACCGCTCAACGTCCCTTAAGGGACTTGGAGACGCGTTGCGTCGAATTGTAGACGCAACAAATTAACACAAAATAGAAGTGTGAATGCTTATTTTTTTGCTTCCAAACACGCTGTTCAAAGTGCTAAAATCTTGGGCGAAGAGCTTTTAAACAGTGGTATGTGAGCTTTATATATCTGTATGACAAAGTATATGGTACTATATCAAGTGGTGCATAACATTTTTGATGTTTGAATGTCAGTTTTGTATATCTTACTTTAAACAAGGAGTTAGTATTTCAATACGTCTTCCATTTTATGGACTCAAACCGTTGAATGCGGCAAGGTCCGTTAAAAGTTCCAAGTATTTGAATTAGGCGCGTAAATTTGCCCCAAAGATGGCTGCCAGCGCAAGCTTCAATTTGCAATGCGGAAGGATGGCCATTACCATAGGATTGTGAGGCCTGGAGAAGGAATACTGTGGGGGGTAAGGCACCCCTAAGCGTTCGTAACTTTACTCAGCACGTAAACAAATGCAAATGGTCGTCACTCGTTCTTATTTGCTGACGGACACCGCACACATTTTCAGGGCGTCGTGCGATATATGTTTGTTCCCCTTTCAAATTGATATGTATTGGCCTGCAAAGCAGAAAGTCAAATCGCGTTCTTTTTGCCGAAGTGAAATCAGACAGCGTGGCCCGAACGGCAGTAGAGCTGTCAACGGTACCCTTCGATCTAACGTTCGTTCGCCAGGCCGTCGGCGCCGCGCCTCCGTTGTGGGCGGTCACTATCAATGTATATCCCGTTTCATGACGGATTTTTGACCAGTTGCAGTTCCGTTCTTGAATGAGAAGGTTCTACAAGAGTGCTGTATTTGTTTTGTCAGTGAATTATGGTGTTTACTCATTGCGTTTGGATTTATTTCCGTGTCGAAGACAGTAAGAGTGAAACGGTGTGGCACATAAGGTTTGAAACACTCGCGAATTCCTCAGGGTGGTGAGAGCAATTTGCATGTTTGAATATATAACGCGCTGAAACAATAACGGTTAAAATCCAGCAATGGCTGACTGCACGATAGGTGGAAGAAATGACTGCTAAATTGACAGGTGTCAATGTCGCAAGTGTTGTTAAATGCATAGTGAATTACAGAGTAAAGTGGAAGAGAAATTGAGAATAAAACCGGTGAAGGAGCGAGTGCGGCAATTAATTCTGAACAGCCATGTACATAATTTTGTTTGTGAAAGAACGCCAAATAAACAACAAACACATAAACAGTAATATATTTTCCAATATAATTACTTTTCTGGACATTTTTGCCCTAGCGTTACATCACAGACTCAGAGTGCATCAATGCCAATAGTTCTGCATACCAGAGGATGACGTCTGAGATCTACTACTGATTTCATCAATGTCCACAGCTATTACAGAAATTCATTAGAGTTTGAATAAGGTTGTAATGTCCTGTGAACTTTTGAAGAAAGCCATAACTGAAGTGGTAAAGAATGTCAATGTTCATGCATTGCTCTTTATCCGTGTTATATACAAAGTGGCAAAGAAAACATTGGGAGTTTAAAAGTGTTTAAAAATTGAGGTAGGTTGAGAAAGTAAACATTACAATAGTACATACTACAGACTACACAGTAATGCACAATGTACAATATATAGACATCGTATACTTTCTAAACAGCCTCTTATTTTACAGAAATTTGCGACAATGAATTGTTTGACGAAAGGTATCAAAACAGATTACAAATGCAAAAGAGAGATGGGCAGTCTACTAAAATTTTGAATCGACTACTCAGAGGAGAAGATCGGCAAATGCTACTCGCCCCATTGAAAATAATACTGCAAGAAGGGAGAATGTGAATAATTCTCTAAGTAGTAGGGCAGCTGTTCATTAGGACTCTCAATTTTGACAATTTACAAAGTTTTAGGTTCAAGGAAATGAAGTAAAATGGAAAATGTGTACATGTTTTCATTCCATTCAGGAAAACTTTTTCTTCAATACGCAAAGTAATTTTGAACAGTGGTGTGCAATTTAGGAATTATTATTTACATAATAAGACTAATCTGTACAGTTCTTTGTCATATTAATTGCAGTTGTATTAACTACAGTTGTAATACAGATTTTTTCTTCTGTATGTGAAGTTTAGTGCAGTGGTTGGTAATTAAGCAAAGATTATATTTACATATTAAGACTAATCTGTGCTGTTGTTTTGCATATCAATGGCTGCCAATGAATGATTTCTTTCATATTTTTCCATAAAATATATGCAAAACTATTTTAAATGTTTGTCACAATGAGCAAATGGAGTCAATCTGGAAGTTCTTTATTTGTATTATTCAGCTCTCCTGCACTAACTGGAAAAATGGAAAGTAATTTATGTTTAGTAAATCCAGTAAATTGTTTTTCAATATAGGATGGTTTTTGTGCAATGGTATGTAATTTAGGAATGATCATTTACATATTAACACTAATATGTAAAGTTGTTTTGCATATCATTTGCTCCCAATGAATGAGTTCATTGATATTTTTCTTTAAAAAATTAGCAAAAATTAATTTGTTTAAAAATATTTTTGTCTAAGCAAATAATATCTGGGAGTCCTTGGTTTCTATTATTCATATTTTGGATTCATAATCTCGATCACTTGAGATAAAACAATGATGCTAATATTGTTTTGTCATGTGGCTCAGTGCATTGTCAATTTATTATTTACATATAATGTAATGGTGGTAGATCATTAGTTTTCTAATGTATCAGTGTGTTACTAGCACATGTTATCACATGTTACATTACATCACATGTTACTAGCACATAGGACGTTAAACATATATATTTTTGTCGTATTCAGATTATATAAACTGGTAATTATGTTTCAGAATAGATGCAAATATTTTCATTTATTTTCATGATTATGATTCATCAATTACGTTGTGGCATCTATAACTATTACTCTGGATCTCTCTATTACCATACCCGTTCATGAACTTCCGCATGCTATACTCAGCTGAAAACAGTAAGTCCCTTCAAGGTCACACGAGTTGACAGATCAATGTCAAAACTTTCTTTATGAAAACAGAAGAAAAAATATAAAATTGGTGAAGTTTCACAGCGGCCAAACAATTTACTGATAGTGTTGGAATATTATAGCAAAACTCTACAAAAAATATATATGAGTCTAAAAGTATTTTATTTTGTAGTTTAGATTTGCTTATTGCTTTTAGTTTTAAAGTGAATGTTTAGAAGCTGGAACATAAAATAAGAAAAATGTAATTATTTGTGGGAAAATGAGCGAGGTAATCCGGAAATTTCCAAATGGGGCTCAAGAGATGACAGCTATCGTGGCCGAGCAGAGCATTGCAGGGAGTAGGGCGGAGAAGTGATACAATGGAAAAGATAGAGGTAGGTCCCACCGCAGGGACTGAAAAGATCAATTCCCTCTTCTGTATTATAATTTACTGTAATAAATGCCGAACAGCTATTCGAATTACTTCAATAGTTTATACTTTGTATATATATATATATATATACTCTCTCTCTATATATTATTCAAACCTGCCTAGTTTAAAAGAACGTCTCTATATATATTCTACTGAAATCTTTCACTTCTCACTTTGCGAGGGCACATAAGTGAATGCATAGTCTGATAATTAAGCAAATTATCTACATGTTGTCGCTAGCATTTTGGGTGTATTTAAGAAATAGAGGTGAAAATAATATGAGGGATAGCTCTTCCTGTAACAGGTGCTGGCATTTAAGTATGATCGTGGCGCGAAAGGTGCAGTCAATCACAAACTACAGGGTGAAAGAATACATACAAAGTTTGTATACATGCAGAGTAGGTGGGAACGGACCTTGGGGTGGGTGGGATGGGAAGTAACATTTTCCATCAAAATCATTATTAAACCCGCAATACACATACCGAGTGTAAAGCAGTAAGCGGAGCAGGCAAAGGCTGTTTAAATAAACTACTGTGATAAATAAATTCACCCAGTTTTAAACGGAATAAAATTACCTACTTTTGTATATATTTTCTTTTAAATTTAACACTATGGGAGTTACAGCCCCAAAACAGAACAGAACAAACAAGGGATAGATTGGTATGTGGTGATGGGGCCTGCCGGCCACCCGATTACTACTACTAGTAGTAATCCTGCGTTTTATATTTTAATTTGTAACGTTTTCGTACACTTTGTGAATGTGTGTACTTTACAGAAGTAGTGTTTTAGGGTTACGGTTTTTAGGTTGTCCGTATATATAGCCTTGTGGTTACTTCGTTAATTTTACAGCTGCCCCTAACGTTGGTAGTTGCCTGTACATCCTCGTAATGTTTGATGTAATATAACCTTCCAGAGAGAAACGGTTTTAAATACCATAAGAATTTGATAAAATGTCAGATTGTGAAAAACAAAAGAGATTTCTGGTTTCAAAATCTATAATATAAAAAATGTCTTTCAGCTGTTACCATAAGGATTGGACCAATTTTTTGTTTGAAGTGCTTGTCAGAAAAGTAAGGGTAGTAAATACTGCAATATATTGCTACCAAGTCTGACAGTGATGCTACCTGTTGGTATTCAATTATTACGCCAATAAGTATTTGGTTCAATTTATTAACTACAGATGGCGCGCTGCGACTGTTGTATGGTTCACTATTCTTTTCCTTTTCGTCACTCTCGTGCGAACCTTTGTGAAGTGTGGGTCATTAGATCAATAAAATCCGTTTTAAGACAAGTGTTTTGTGTTTTGCTACATCCTGCACCAACAGGTTATGGGCCCAGGAATACGCGAGTTGCGTGGACAGAGGTAAAAACGAAAACGTGAGTAAAGTCAAACAAACGTGATAAAACGATCGACAGTGAACGAAGAGATCGCCCCGCCAGCTATTCCAAAAATGGCGTACGCGACCGCGACGAACACGATGCGACTCGAAATGTCCCGCGACAACTACGACACATGGAGGATTCAAGCCGAAGCCATATTAATAAAAAATGACACCTGGGGATACGTTTCGGCAAAATTCCACAACCCGAGGAGTTGATGGCGAAGGTGCAGATCTCGTAGCGGCGGAAAACGCGCATAACCAAAAACGCCGGATTTGGCGGCAGATCGGAAAGCAAAGGCCGACTTGATTTTGTCAATCAAACCTTCCGAACTTGGACATATTCGCGGATGCGTCACTTCACGCGACATTTGGAACAAATTGGAATCGATTTATGCTTCTTAAGGACCAGCGCGCAAAGCAACGCTACTAAAACGGCTCATACAACAAAAGATGCAAGAAAGTGACATCACGGAACATCTTGCCGTATTTTTCCATACCGTGGACAAACTTCAAGCTATGGATGAGGACATTGATGGCGAGTTATTGACAATTATGTTGCTCTATAGTCTCCCCAGTAGTTTTGACAATTTTCGGTGTGCGATTGAGTCCCGAAATAACCTACCAAATGCAGAAAGTTTGAAAGTGAAAATTCTCGAAGAATATAACGCGCGAGTGCAGAAAAACGATGGTAACGCGAGTGCCGCGATGTTTGTGAAATCCGGCAGAAATTTCTCGAAGAAACCGCAAGGTGGCGCTAGTGACAAAATGGATAGTGAACCAAAACATTCGAGTGTAAAACCGAAAATCAAGTGCGGATTTTGCAACAAAAAGGGACACAAAGAACCCGATTGTTTCTTTAAAAAGAAATTAAGTGAAAAATCGGCAAATCTAGCAGACGAGGTTCATACTTCATTCTCCATTGGTCACGAAACTCCAAAATTACGTGATTCAAACATACGTTGGTGTCTCGACAGCGGGTGCACAACTCATTTATTATTAGTGACAAAAATGCGTTTACAAGCGCGGAAAGGAGGTGCGAGGTGACTTACAGCTCGCAAACAATTCGGTAACGGAAGTGAAAGCAAAAGTTGAGGTTAGAATCAACCTCCAAAACAACGCGAGTGACACAGTTACGTTGCAGGACACGTTATATGTACCGGATTTACGCAATAAGCTTATTTATATTGCAAAAAGCGTCGACAAAGATCATGAGGTGGCTTTTCGAAGAAACGACGCGGTCATAAAAGACAATAAAGGCGAGATTAAAGTTTTTGCTGAAAGAATAGGCAGTTTATTTTACTTGCACGAGGAAAATCCAATGGCATGCGCCACCTCCGAATCTAAGGTTGAAGACCGGAATGAAGGACGCTTTTTGCTTAGCTCAGTCATTTGAACTCAGACTTGATAACAGATATGATGCAGAACAGATTGCCGCCAGATTAGATTCAACGATACCGTGGACTTGACAAAAAGCAACACGTGTCTGGCCTGTAAAATAACAAGTACTCCATTCAGCAAACGAGAAAGTACTGCGCAAGCATTACTGGAAGTAGTTCACAGTGACCTTTGTGGACCAATGAGAGAAGAGTCTTTGGGAGGCGCACCATATTTCATGATATTTATCAGTAGGCACAGCCGGTGGTGCGAGGTCCTACTTCCTGCGCAACAAGGGCTGTCAAAAAAAATTGTCGAATTCAAGAATTTTGCCGAAAACCAAAATGGTCGAAAGATAAAAATTCTCCAGTCAGATAACGGTAAGGAATTCTGTAACGACAAAATGACATCAATTCTAAAGAATGCAGGAATCCCGCAACGATTGACAGCACCGGACACGCCGCAACAAAACGGCATTGCGGAACGCAAAAATCGAAGCCGCTCGATGTATGGTTCATGAATCAGGGTTACCCACAAGTTTTTAGGCTTAAGCGATCGCGACAGCCAATTATATCCGAAATCGTTGTTCTACAAAGGGAACAACTGGAGGAACTCCGACCGAGAATGGACAGGAAGAAACCAGACCTTCAACATTTTAGTGTTTGGAGCAAGTTTTCTTCCTCAACAAGTCGTCAAACCATGGCAGAATTCGACCCAAAAGGCGTACCTGGAATATTCGTGGGATAACCCCAGGGCTCCAAGGCATATCGGATACGGATACCTGAGAACGGGAAAGTTCGCGTTTCCAGGGACGTTAAATTCCTCGACCAGTTTGATACGGGACCTTCCGGCAGCGATTACGCCCCTGAAGAGAAATCGTTTTACCAGACAACGATTGTTTATTTTTTTAAATTTTATTTTACGTCAAAAAACAGTTAAAAACTGCGTATGACGGGATAAGTAAATTGTGTGCACATTTTCAAAATTCTGTGATCCCTACACTAAGTCACATACTATTTAAGTTTTGAAAGGGAGAAAAAAAAACAAAAAAACTCCCATGTAATAAAATCTATTTTCAAGGATAAATAAGCAATAAATTTTGGCTCTTATTACTTCCTGCCGCGACAACATGAAAACGATAATTTGAATAATTGTATTTCCCACTGAATTCTAGAAGACGTGCACAGAAAATGAAGTTACATTTATGTCCAGAAGCAGAACAAGGGGCCATCTCACATTTGCTCAATGGATCTGGAAAACTGGACGAAAAACCTGATCGAGATGGGGGTCATTTACCCGGAAGCTGTATTACAATGGTTGTTAAAAGTTGTTTATACTCATTTATACAGTCAAATGGTAAATAATGCATTATGTATTATTGTTGTTAAAATTCATGTTGTTACTTTATTGTGATGCTCAGTATAGTCTCTAACTGTATAGAAACAGTTATGCAGCAGAAACGATTTCACTTGGGATTTAAACTTTTCTATTCAATTTAATCGTTTAATGTCATCTGGCAAAGTGTTGTAAAATAATGTACATGTATTGTATGTGAATTTTTTTTAATGAGCTGTTGATACTGTCACCTGATGAATATGATTTCTACGTCGAATGTTATAGTAATAGACTTCGGCATTTTCTGAAAATATATTCCCGCCCTTAAGCAAGTCATTTTTTACAAAACCCACTGATTCGTAAATAAAAAGACACGGTAATGGTAGAATTCCTAGATTAATGAAAAGAGGTTTACATGAATAACGTGGGTGGGATTTGGTTGTGTCCATGCAATTCGTTTTGTAATCTAAAAAGTCTAGGAGCTATAAGATGTATTTCCTCAAATGTTATGTATGCCATATCTCAGGCAGAATGAACATTCATGAAGTATACACAACAGAGCAGTATGAGGCTGACTGAATTGCAAGAATTTTGAACGCGTAGCATAATAGACTTCATTTGTGTTCAATTTCATTTAAATGGACGTTCCACTGAATTCCAATGGACGTTGAATTGAGAGACCTAAAAATGTTGTTGCCTTAACATCAGTCAATGGTACAATGTTCATTTTCAATGGAGCACAGAATTGTTTATTTGAAATGGAAAACTGCATTAAAACCGTTTTCTTTTCGTTTACTATTAATTTGTTATTTCGGAACCAATTTGTAACATCCGATATTGTACTATTTACGGTTTGTTTATTGCAAAGGATGTTCGTATCATCCGCAAAAAGTTCTTCCGTTTCGAATCGTCGAGGGCATATCGTTTACGTATTAGGAACAAGAATAGACTAAAATCGATCCTTGAGGAACTCCACATACAACGGGCAAAGAGGTGGAAGGTGCGTACGTAATGTTCCATCATTCCTGTAAGATATTTCTACCCTCTGAGATCGTTGTTTAATATATGAACATCTAGAGCAATATCACGGATCCCGCACGAAGTTAATTTTGAAAGTAAAATGTTATGATCAATGATGTCAAAAGTCCTTACTGGAATGATGAAACATTACGTACGCACCTTTCCGGCTCTTTGCCCGTTGCATGTGGAGTTCCTCAAGGATCGATTTTAGGCCCTATTCTGTTCCTACTTTACGTAAACGATATGCCCTCGACCATTCGAAACGGAAGAACGGTTCTCTTTGCGGATGATACGAACATCCTTTGCAATAAAGAAACCGTAAATAGTACAATATCAGATGTTTCAAATTGGTTCCGAAATAACAAATTTATAGTAAACGAAAAGAAAACGGTTTTAATGCAGTTTTCCATTTCAAATAAACAATTCTGTGCCCATTGAAAATGAACAGTGTACCATTGACTGATGTTAAGGCAACAAAATTTTTAGGTCTCTCAATTCAGTCAAACCTTAAATGGAACGTCCATTTAAGTGAATTGAACACAAAATTAAGTTCATTATGCTACGCGTTCAGAATTCTTGCAAATTCAGTCAGCCTTCATACTGCTCGTTGTGTATACTTCGCGAATGTTGATTCCCGCCTGAGATATGGCATAATATTCTGGGGAAATACATCTTATAGCTCCCAGACTTTTAGATTACAAAAACGAATTGTACGAATAATAACCAAATCCCACCCACGTGATTCTTGTAAGCCTCTCTTCATTAATCTAGGAATTCTACCATTACCGTGTCTTCTTATTTACGAATCAGTGGTTTTGTAAAAATGACTTGCTCAAGGGCGGAATATATTTTCAGAAAATGCCGAAGTCTATTACTATAACACTCGACGTAGAAATCATATTCATTAGGTGACAGTATCAACAGCTCATTACAAAAATTCACACACAATAGATGTACATTATTTTACAACACTTTGCCAGATGACATTAAACGATTAAATTCGATAGAAAAGTTTAAATTCCAAGTGAAATCGTTTCTGCTGCATAACTGTTTCTATACAATTAGAGACTATACTGAGCATCACAAGAAAAGTAACATTAATTCTAAAAATGATACATAATGCATTATTTACCATTTGAACTGTATAAATGAGTATAAACAACCTGTAACAACTATTGTACTACTGCTTCCGGGTCAATGTCCCCCATCTCGATCAGGTTTTTCGTCCAGTTTCCCTGATCCATTGAGCAAATGCTGAGATGGCCCCTTGTTTTGCTTCTGGACATAAATGTAACTTCATTATATGTGCACATCTTCTAGAATTCGGTGGGAAATACAATTATTCAAATTATCGTTTCCATGTTGTCGCGGCAGGAAGTAATAAGAGCCAAAATTTATTGCTTATTTATCCTTGAAAATAGATTTTATTACATGGGAGTTTTTTTTGTTTTTTTTCTCCCTTTCAAAATTCAAAATTTTATTGCTTATTTATTTTTGAAAATAGATTTTACTACATGGGAGTTTTTGTTTTTTTTCTCCCTTTGAAAATTCAAAACTTAAGTAGTATATGACTTGGTGTA